>PVLA01006824.1:98485-116276 GCA_004027455.1 Hydrochoerus hydrochaeris
AACTCCCTACACCAGAGCTGTTGTGAGAATTAAGAGAATCCTATCACATGGTAAATTCCCATCAAAAGTAGGGTACTATCGTTAAGATGTGCCTTCCATCCATGTCTTAGTCCATGATAAAGACATATAGGAAGATGGGTGAAATGGGAAGACTTGGCTAGAGAAGGGCCCTTACTACCCAGGAAACTGGCTTTTTTTCTCGTTATTTGCCAGACAACACAACTACTTACAGACTATTTACAGTATATGCATTAAATCTTGGTATCTCCTGGGAGGTATTAGAACCAATCCCCTGAAGCTAACAAGGAACAACTATAACTCATTGAAACTGCAACTGAGTTTTATGTAGTGATTACTACATTTGTCTAACATAAAGTTCAGGGCAGGCATAGTGGCACACACTTGTAATTCCGATACTTAAGGGGCTGAGGCAGGAGGATCATAAATGGGCCTGGCCCATTTAGCAGGACCATTTCAAAATATAAAAATGGCAGGGTATGGTGGTATTAAGGTAAAAAGACTGCTGGAAGTTTGAGCCCAGCCTGGGCTTCATAGTGAGTTCAAAGCTACCCTGCACTACACAGTGAAACCCTGTCTCAAAAACATATGAAAAAATAAAGTTAACAATGTGGCTTAGCGTGAAGACCCTGGGTTCAATTTTAAGTATGAGGTGGGGAGGGGGGGAATGTGTGGGTTTAGCTAGGAGTGTAGCATAGTGGTATAGTGTTTATCCAAGTGGGGCAGGTGGGGATTCTGTGGTTTAAGCAAGATGAAAATATCATTCTGGGGCAGGGGATTTAGCTCAGTGGCTTAAGCGCCTGTTTGGCAAGCAGGAGGTGGTGAGTTCAATCCCCAGTACAAAAAAAAAAAAAAAATCATTCTGTTTTTAAGGTGTGATGTAGGTACAAGATCTATAGTCAAATGCCCTGGCCTAGATGCATACTGTAGTGTGACTTGGGACATGTTTCTCATAGCCAGGTATGGTTGACATATACCTATAACTTCAGCACCTGGAGTCTGATGCCAGCTTGGGTTATCTAGGGAGAACAGCTTGTCTCCAAACAACTGACCAAAAAAAAAAAAAAAAACCCACCTCAATTTGGGCAAGTTTTTCAAATCCTACTGCTCCTCTTTCCTCATCTGCAAATGGAGACACAAAATTAATTTAGAAATGCATACCTAGAGGATTAAGCAGCACTTAGGAAACTGAAGCAGGATATATATAAATTTGTTTTGTACCAGGGGTCGAATTCACCCCTTCATGCCTGTGCTGCTGTGCTAAATCTCAGGAGGATCACTTTGAATTCAAGGCTTACTTGGGCTCATGAGTTCAAAACCAGCCTAAACTACAGTGAGACCCTGTCTCAAAAAACAATTTCATAGTGCTTACATGTTTTCTTCTTTTTGCTGTGTTGGGGAGACAAGCAAGTAACACTACCATTAACCACCACATATGTTCCCTGCTTATTTTGAAACAAGGTCTTGCTCAATTGCCTAGACTGGCTTTGAATTTGTGACACTTTTAGTTCAGCTTCCCAAACAGCTGGATCCATAGGCACACACCACACCTGGCTCAAAATTTGGGGACTAATTTTATAGATGTAAACTAATTTAATACTAACTACAGAAGACCAGGGATTTAGCTCAGTGGTGTAAGTGCCTGCCTGGCAAGCGCAAAGTCGTAAATTCAATCCCCAGTACCAAAAAAGCCCCAAATACTAACTACAAACTGGGAGTGGTAGAGCACGCCTGTAATCCTAGCACTCCAAAGGCCAAGGTAGGGATTGTGGTGTTTGAGGCCAGCCTGGGGAACATAGTGAGTTCAAGGTCAACCTAAACTATATGGAGACTGTCTCAAGAGACAGGCAAATCCAGATTACAGCCCAGAGGTTTTTTGATACAGTGGGTCAAACCCAGGGCATACTTTTTTTTTTGAAACACAGCCTTACTGTGTAATTCAGGTTGGGCTCAATCAGTCCAATCTTTTTGCCTCAACCTCCTGGGATTTCGGGGAAGCACCACCACACCTAACCAGTTTCAGAGACAGAGTCTTGCCAAGTTCCCCCAAATGGGCTTGAATTTGTTATTCTTCTGCTTCAGTCTCCTAGTCTGCTACAACTACAGGTGTGTTCCACTGTTTTTCAATAGGATCCATGAGGGACAGCCTGTACTAGAACACAAGAAAATTATGCTTCAACCTCAAGAGCACTGGAATTACAGCTACGTCACTACCCCAAGATAGGTACTTTGCAGATGAAGTTGTGATTCTTCCAAGGTGACATTCACTTGTTAGGATTCAAACCCAGTGAGTCTCAAATTTGACAGGTGACACACAAGGTAGGAAACAGTCAAAAGTTCACAGGAAGATTTAATCAATGCAAGCTTTAATCCAAGTAAGAAGCCCTCAAACACTTGCTGACAGCTACTTTGGTTATTGCTCAGCACTGCAGTCACCTAACTCTTACTGAATCTCAAAACTCATAGGAAAAACCTAACATTTTTCAAACATTTTACTAGCCAGTCCATTTAGACAAAGCCTATTAGTACCACAATGAGCACTGAGCAGCCTTAGGTGAAGATACGGTCCTAGGAATGGACCTGCCAATCATTCGTTTTCTTCAGGTGGTGTTTTTTGTGCAGAGGATCTGCTCACTGCTAGTTATGAGCTTAGGCAGTTTTCTTGGTACTAAAAATCAACCTCAGGACCTTTTACTTACCAGGTAGATGCCATGTTAAGCTACATCACTGGCCCTGGGTAATTTGGATCTTCTGTAGGCAAAACAAAACCCAATACATGAAATTACAAGTGCCTGGCACAAACTCTTAGCCCAGGAAAATGACCTTTTCAATTCCATTATACTGAGAAACAGCAGTCAGGTATGGTTTGGTATACAACTGTAATACAACCAAGAGGCTGACACAGGGTGGCAAGTTCTACCTGTCTGGGAAATTTAAGAGACCTGGTCTCAAAGGGCTAGGAATATAGCTTAGTGTAAAGGTCCTGGGTTCAATTACTAGGAAACCCCTGCATTCCATTTTTCTCCTCTTCATGGATAGAATATGATCTTTCTGTAACTCATTAGCATATACTAATCTCAGTACAATGTAGTTCCCTCAAACCCAAAATTAACCTTACAAACTTGTGTCCAGAAGCGTTGGAATCAGTCCCTGCCTATCATCTCCACCCCTGGAAATTACCTCAGCCCAAACTAGAAACTATACTACCTTCCAGGTAGTTCCTTGTCATCTCCCCATCCTTCAGAGCTTTTACCTTCTGCAATGCTGTAGACAGTGAGGTTTTTTACAAGGCCTCCATTGTGACATATCTCACATTAGGAGCAAGTTGGCAACTAGACTACCAGGTGCTAGTGAAGAGCACATGACCTGGCCAAGATGAATACTGATTTGAGTACTTGTCTTAACAAGCAGTGTAACCCAGAATTCTCATTTAGCATCTGGGACCAGTTATTACCTTGATGAATATCCTAAAATCCACTGGAATAGTGTTTCTCACATTTGATGCCTTTCCCCAACTAGTTTTAAATAAGCCACCTGAGCTAAGCAAAATGTAATTTGGAGCAACACTTTGGGGCTTCAGTTTTGTTGAACCAATTTGGAAGCAAGCTTATTTCCTGTTCGTAAAAATACTGGTTTAGCTGAAACCCTCATAGCATTTCCACATAAAAAACCCCACACAAACATATAATCATCTTTATTTCAACACATGAATACATTAATCTCAGAATTGCCAAGTACATTCATGTTTACAGCAGAAAACCCAAACATTTTTTCCAAGGACATACATCTGATTTTATGTATTTATAATCCATTAATTCAAAATCCTAGTCTTGGACTGAGGATTTAGCTCAGTGGCATAAGCACTTGCCTGGCATGGGGTTGAGGTTACGTTTGATCCTCCATTGTACCACAAAAAAAAAAAAAAAAGTCCTTGAGAATGCTAACTAAAAGCAAGCCAAAAAAGCCTTTATTATTCACAAGTTTCAGCTTCACAGGTGTAGTAAATCTGTTTTCCTTCTATTCTTCATTTTTTAAAATCTCTATTTTCTCCTGTGTCTTCTTTGAGTATTTTTCTCCCCACTTTCTAAATATCTATAAATGTCCACTTAAAAAGTATTTGGGGGCCGGGGATTTAACTCAGTGGCACAAGCACCTGCCTGGCAAGCACAGAGATCCTGAGTTTGGTGCCCCTTACAAAACAATTGTAACGCCGAGGTAGGAGGGCACTTGGAGCTCAAGGCCAGCCTAAACTACAAAGGGAAACTGTCTTTTAAAAAAACAAAAACAAGCAATGTGTGGTGTTGTTGAAAGTTCAAGGCTAGCCCAAACTGCATACCAAGACCCTGTCTCAAAAAGACAAAAAACAATAAAAATAAACTATACAGTGATTCCCCACTTAAAAATAAACAAGACCAATAGACAAATGCAGGTAAACAGAATTACTGGAAAACAAATCAAGATAACCACTATAACTTTACCAGGTTTCCCTAATTCAAGGAACCCAAGTAAAACCAGGTCATCAGCTCTAAATCCAGTATGGTTACTCTTCCTCCTGAAAGAAAACACAAGATTGTATTTTTGACGTTTGTAATTCAAATGTTTATCTATTCATTTCCTTTGATACAGGGATCAAATTTACCCCACAACTGCCAGGCAGCTCCTTGTGCCACTGAGCTAACCCCCAGGCCTCTACAGTTCAAGTTTAAAGTCTTGAGTTGACTAGACATTGTTTCCTGCATGGTTTATCTCCTCAGTCACCGCCCAAAGGACTCTGAGAAGTTGTAGGAATATGCAGGCGCAGACACAAGGCCCAGCTTCTTCTCCAACGTTGTGGAAAGGGACTGTACATCATGGGGCAAAAGCCTTATGCTCCCCTATGCCACCTGGACAGAGCCTGGGGAGAGTGACCTCCCGGGGTATCCACGTTGGATTTCCTGGCTTCAGTGCAGACCAAGATAAATCAAAACAATTTCAAAGGCTTTTCTTGAATCACTAGTCAGTTGTAATACCTAGGTGCACAGGAATAGGATGTTTCCTATTACAGAAAGAACCATCTGGACTTACATCGCAAGAGCTTGTTTTTTTTTTTAAATAATAAAGCACAGCCTTTATTCTTTCCATACACCTTTGCTACCTGATTCATTTCCCTATTATATTAGTATTAACTAAACAGCTTTATTTATAATCCTGTAGGTTAATGGCAGTTTGACTTTTTATACACACACTGACTTTGTTATGTAAATTACCAACAAAGGGCCTCTGGGGTTATCCAATTCAGGACCCTTTCTGGAAAGCCAGAAGGTACTCTCATTTCCAATAAAACTCTCAACTTCATTCTCTACTTGTAGGACCACAAACTCAACACATTTGCTGTAACAGATTTAAAAATCCTATGTCTCATAACATTAAACAAAGTTTTTTGTCTACTGTCCCTGAATTACAGGACCTCACTGTAATTCAGGCTGACCTTGAACTATGTAACTCAAACTGACCTCAAATAAGGGCGATCTTCTAGCCTCTGCCTCTCAAGTGCTGGTATTACAACAGACATGTGCCACCACACCGAGCCTTAACAAGCCACGCCTTTTTTTTTTAACAAGAAATATACTCAAATTATACAGAGCCAAGCTTGTAAATGAATAGAAGCAGTATTTTGCGCTTATAAAGATTAAATGCCTCAAAGGTAGAGCTCGACTATTGTTAGTCGACAAGAGGATAGTGTTAATCCAGAAACAATTCAATGCTGATTCACTCACCTGACTAAAAACGTTATTTGGGATCTTCAAAGAATTCTGTAAGGAAAATGATTCACCAAGTAAGAGATTAAAACAGATTTTTCTTAAAATTAAACTTAACTTATATACAGACTGCAAGATCTAGGACTGTTTCCTGCATGGTTTATCTCCTCAGTCACCGCCCAAAGGACTCTGAGAAGTTGTAGGAATATGCAGGCGCAGACACAAGGCCCAGCTTCTTCTCCAACGTTGTGGAAAGGGACTGTACATCACGGGGCAAGAGCCCTATGCTCCCCTATGCCACCTGGACAGAGCCCGGGGAGAGTGACCTCCCGGGGTATCCACGTTGGGACAATCAAAAATTAATGTAACTAATGACTGCTCTGAGCAACAATTTTACCTGACGTACAGCGATTTTCCCGATTATGGTCAAATCCCAAAACGCAAATAAAACACAGCTTCAAAATCTTCCAGTTGTCAAGAATATTAGAAATTTAACGGGCACTAAACAGATAGTAATGGCAAAGACAGAGATACAATATGTGCTACCCCATGCAAAATTCAAATCAAGTATGGCCGGTCCCTAACTCTTCCCAAACTATAAAGACTTAATTACGGACGGGGCGCAATATCAAACGCACACAGAGTTCCGTTAGGGAACACGCGCCTACAAGAAAGCAGGACTACAGAACAGACAACTAAGAAACCAGAGGCCGCGTAGCGCTAGCAGCCCGCGAGAAACGTGCAGCGGCGCACTTCGTATGCAGTCCCCGGGTCTTCCTAACCACTCCCGCCCTCCCCGCCTCATTGGTACGGAGGCAGCTGAAAGTATTTCTTCTCAGTGACATCCTCAGTATAGACTTGCTGCCGAACCGAGGCCTACAATACAACAATAAGGATAGTAAAACTGCTCACCGGAGAGAACAAAGGAAAAGTGTTGACGCCGTTGCTGCAGGCCAAAGGACCGAAAAACGCCAAAGCAGCGATATTTATAGCTCACGAAGAGCGCGTGCGTAAGACATGCGCAGTTAGGGAATTGGAAGTTTGCTAAGGATGCTGGGACGTACGCAGTTGAGCCCACCCCTACCTTGAGCAGCGCCATCTCGCGATACTAGAGCCCGAGCGCGCGACAGTAATGGAGCCCATGAATTCATTAACGTGGTTTGCCTCCATGTGTGAACTCTGTTCTTTGATTAATTGGCCAGGATATTTGGGACAAGTCTGCAACATAAGAGAAGGCATCCATAGAAAAGCAAGAAGCTTTAAAGAGGTTTATATCTGCCCTATCATATGTGAAAGAAATTTGATAAACAGGACTGGAGTGCTTCCAGATGAATTGTCTAACATTAAAAACTTATATGCGCCTGGTGTGGTGGCATAGGTCTGTAATCCCAGCACTCGGGAGGCTGAGGTAAGAGGGTCGCCTTGACTTCCAAGGCCATTTTGAGTTACATAATGAGTTCAGAGTTTGAACTACATAGTACAGTCGTGTCCCCTTATGAAAAAAAAAAAAAAAAAAAGCAATTCCTGTACACAATAGTATACTTTATGCCAGTGAGCTGTAACCTGAAAACTGGTTTAAATGTGGTGTGAGAGTGTTCCTTGTGTATTTGCCTAGTATGTAAAGACTTGGTTTGCCACAGTCCTGCCAAAATAAAAACAATTGCTTTAAATGATATTTTTTGTGCATTTCACCACACAAAATATAGAAGACCAGACTGATAACAAGGATTTAAGCAAGTAACAGATGCTGGGATGACAGGTGTAGGTCACCACACCCTGATTGAGACAGAGTCTCAATGAATTGACCAGGTGGGCCTTGAATTTGTCCCCTTCTATAGTAGCTGGATTATAGGTGTGTGCCACCTTGGCCACCTATTTGATTTTTTTTTTTTTTTTTTTTGGTACTAGGAATTGAACTTGCACTTGCTAGGCAGGTGTTATGCCACTGAGTTAAATCCCTGGCCCTTGGCCACCTATTTGAAAAAAAATTTTTTTTTTCTTTTTAGGTACTAGAGATTGAATTCACGACCTTGTACTTGCCAGGCAGGCACTTGTGCCACTGAGCTATATCCCCAGCCCCCTGAAATAAATTTTTTTCAGTATAAGGCAGTGATGAAACCTTGTAGAGCTTTCAGTGACACAGCCTGCTGTGTATATGTTTGCACTCTTTGTGTGGAGTTGATACATATACATAGCACATTTTTAAGATGGGGGGGTTCTGGGGATCAAACTCTTGACTTCGTGCTTGCCAGGCAGGCGCTTGTGCCACTGAGCTAAATTCTTGGCCCTACATAGCACACATTATTATTATTATTATTATTATTATTATTATTTGTCTTTTTGAGACAGGGTCTCTATGTAATTCAGGCTGGCCTTGAGCTCACTTTGTAGCCCAGGCTGGTCTCAAAGTTGCAATAATCCTCCTGCCTCAGCCTCCCTAGTGCTGGGATTATAGGTGTGAGCCACCACACCTGGCTCATAGCACACTTTAAAATGTTCCTGCAAGCTGAAACCACTGGAGGTACATAAATGTATGACTGTCCTATAAGGTAGCTTACATGATCCAAAGAGACTGTGCCATGGATCAGAGCTGATGGCAGGGACATACACATCTCAGCTCCATTATGAACATTTTAACTCCCTCTTTAAATTCCCTCTGTATTACTTTTCTCTCATTGCTGAGACAAAATACCTGATGCCCAAAATCAGGGAGGGAAAGGTTTGTTTAGCTCACAGTTTGTAGAGGTTTCAGTCCATAATTGGCTGCCTCCACACAGGGCCAAACGTTCAAGTTGGCAGAAGATGTAAAGCAACAAGAGGCTTGCTTCTCCCAAGCCACCCTGTTTTGTTTGAGAAAGATCTACCTACTTCTGGAGCTGGAGATTTAGCTCAGCAGGCATAAGCGCCAGCTTTGCAAGCATGCAGTTGTGAGTTTGATACCCGGTACAAAAAAAAAAAAAAAAGAAAAAAAATCTGCCTACTTCCTATTTTATTTTGCTTTATTTAGAATTTGGATTTCTCATATAATTGTTCAGCTATTTTCAGCCTTTGAGTATTTACCATTTTTATTGTGTGACACAGTAAGGACATATAAACTGCTTTCTGCATTAAAAAAAAAAAGTACGGAGGCGGACTCTAGAAAAAAAATATTTATAGGGTTGTGAACTAAAATCCAGTTTCAGCTGGGTGTTGTGGTGTATGCCTGCAATCCCAGCAACTGAGAGGCTGAGGCAGGAAGATGTCAGGAGTTCAAGGCCAGCCTGGGTTACACAGCAAAACCTTGTGTCAAACAAACGAACAAAAAAACAAATATACAAAACAAAAAAGCGATTTTATTATGGAATAACTTACTTGAGAATGGCTGGCATTGGTTCCATCTACACTGCATCTACACGATAATCGAACACTGATTATCGTGTTCGAAGCAACATACAGCAATGAGGCTAGGCACTGAGGTATGCAGATTGGTGGGCACAGTACTGGACTGGCGTGGGAGCCAGCATGCAGCGCAGAGGGACTGTCCAGGGCTCCCCAGGGCCACACTACCTCAGTTAGCACCTCATCCTCGGCTGGTGGTCTGAGCGCAGGAAGGGGCCAGGGGAACCTGCCTCTGGCCCTGGCCTCCAGAAACTCCTCCAATGTGGAGATCCTGCCTTCCCACATCATCTGCCTGGTGCATAAGATGGTGACACTGGTAGTAGACCCGGCGAAAGGCATCATCAAAATCTCTCCCAGCAAAGACTTCATAGACCTGCGGGGGGTACGTCTAGGGACCCAGTATGCTGGGTGTCTACTGCTGGGGAAGGGGGTTCCCTGCCTCCCAACTCAAGGGCTGCTTCCCGATAAAAATCTCCCACCGAACGCGGGGGCCTATGGGCTCAAAAGGGACTGGATGGCCGAGAGGGGCTTCCGGCATCCAGTGCTGACCAAGTGCCTGCAGATCTGGCTGGACCTCAAGCCCACACTCGGTGAGAAGGCCCCAGGGCTGGACGGAGAAGAGTATGCACGGTGCCTCCTTTACCGACCCTGCTGCTCCTGCCACCCGGCAGTCGCGGACGGGGCTGAGGCCAAGAATCTGACAGCAAAGAAAAATACGCTCAAGGAGCAGCGCTGTTACCGTGTGGATTTTTTGTGTCGCTGCTGCACTCCCTCCCTTATCCCTAACATTTAGCTGAGGCTGGGGAGGTGGCGGGAGAAATAAGATCTGGATTTGACTTTCTAAAGTTGAAAAAGCATGTGCCCAGAAAAAAATAAAATGTACATTAAACACAGCAGGTACAGACTTTAAAGAGATTTTTATTAAACCAGTTACCACTGACTTAATTTATACAAAGCAAGCTGAGAACTTTAGACTTAAGTGCAGGAAAAGCAGGAAAGATGCAAGCTTAAGTCAAGTCTGGTAGCTTAGTGAGACAGTTTCAAAACAAAAAAAGTGTTGGCTCTGAGGATGCAGCTCAAAGGAAAGGCCCAGGGTTCATTTGCCAATCCTAAAATGAAACCAAACAAAAACCTGCTTCCACTTCAAAGATGAGGAAACAGAGGCACACAGGCATAAACAAAAAGGAGGCAGAGGATTAAGGAATACACTAGCTGTTCAAAGCAGTCTCTTAGCCCCTAAGGCAGTGATGAAACCTTGTAGAGCTTTCAGTGACACAGCCTGCTGTAGAAATGTGTGCCACAGGTTTGCCACCCGTTCCCTACTCAATTCTCCCACATCCCATGTAGTGGTCTGACAAGCAATTATGCTCAATCTTGACCCCTCATTCAATATCCATGACCAATCATTGATCAGTTATTAACCCCATGACACCCTCAAATTCACTGGAAGGTGCTTTACTTTTGAATAAAACCTATTAATACTAGCTTGACCAAAGTCCTTACTACATGTCTATGTAAAGAAACCAGTTATTTTTATTTCAATTCATAAGTATGACAATTTTATCTGAATTGTTGGGTATATTCCATGTGTAATTTATTCATTTAAAAACAGGACTAGTTTTGTTTGGAAACCACTATCTCCTTGAAAATGATGGAAAGCCAGGGGTGGTGGTGCACACCTATAATCCCAGCACTTGGGAGGCTGAGGCAGGAGGATTGCTGCAAGTTTAAGGCCACACTGAACTACATAGCAAGACCCTGACTCCAAAACAAAACATGTGGAAAAAGTAAAATGCTATGAGAAATTTCAACTTGGAAGAGCTTTCTGTTTGGGTTGCTGGAGATTGAGGCCAAGGACAAGAATTCTACTCCATTTAACTGACCTGCCCATACCCAGTGCCTTAAATTTCTTAGAAGTCAATGGGCACTGAGTCGAGAGGTCCACTGTCCCTGGTTAAGGTATCTGGGGGTGACAAAAGAATGTAAACATTTGACTAATTCTTGGATGATTTCAGTCTTTGATATTGGAATAGCAGGCTTTTCAGTTTACAGGGTTGTTTTAAAGCCATGCATGGTGGTTTGTGCCTGTAGTTCCACACACTGGGAAGCTGAGGCAGATGGATCACAAATTTCAGCCCAGCCTGGGTATCTTAGCAAGACCTTGAAAAGGTTCTGGTAGTCTTGTGACTTTAGTTGTGCTGTGGTGGCTACCCTGATAATCTGAGTTTATTGAAAATGTTTACCTTTCATGGTTATTTTGACTTTGGGGAGAATTTGCAGCATCAGATCCAGTAAGGTAGACAATCACATTTTTAACAGAAATTGTTGTATCAAGTGATACATGACATGGACTTGTCATAATGGAGGATAAAACCACCTGCCCATTTCTCAGGCTATTTTCTTTACACAGCATTTCTTAGACACCCTAATAAGCTCTTCTAATAGTCAGATTTCCTGGTTACAAACTCATCTCCCACAAACTGATCAAGGTAAAAAAACACAGTATCACCTTTATGTTGGATCTTGCCTGATTTACTTCCCTCTTGCAAGGCCAGCAGAGTGATTTCCACTGAGAACTCTGAACCCTGGTCTCAGGATCATAATCACTGACCCAAGTTCTTGTTCCTTCATGCATTTACTAAAATCTGATGTGGCACAAGTGCACAGCTCAAAAGAATTACAAATGGATGGTACTTTTGTTCAGCAAACGTGCAAGACAAATTTGACACTCAGCTCATAGTCACATCTGTTAAGATGCTCTGAATGGAACTGACCTTCACATCCTCTGAAATGTCCCTAGTAGTCAACTGTCTGTTTGATCCGATTATTTCATTTATTCTTTCAATCTTTTTTTGGGTTTTTGATGTTGAAGGACATTCTTTTTGTCTTCAACTGACTCACAAACATTACGAAATTGCTCAAAC
Source organism: Hydrochoerus hydrochaeris (assembly GCA_004027455.1). NCBI lineage: Eukaryota > Metazoa > Chordata > Mammalia > Rodentia > Hydrochaeridae > Hydrochoerus > Hydrochoerus hydrochaeris. Next base: position 110,544 of record PVLA01006824.1, read on the forward strand.
CATTCACAAACTGTCTCCATGGTCACTGCACCATCACCATATACTAATTTTAACATTTCATGTGTTTCTTTAGCAGTTTTTTGCAGTTTGAAACAAAATTCCACGTTAATGCGTTGTTCATGATCCATTATTTGCAAGAGTTGAAAATATCTCTCAAAAGTAGCTCACAACCCACTGATACCAAGTTAAAAACTTGTCACACTGTTTCTAAGGTTCCACAAGCTGCTGCTTGTATTGAGGATCCTTCTTTTTTCCCTTGGATGGCATGCAGTGGCAGCATTCACTGTATTTTTGAACACGTCTCACACATGAATGGCCAAATCCAATGTGGCTCTTTTTTCCTGAATGAAAAGAAACACAAGATTACATTCTTGAAGTCTGTCATTCAAATTGAAAGTCTTAGCTTACTAGACTGTTTCTTGTATGGTTTATCTCCTCAGTCATTGCCTAAATGACTGCAAGAAGCTTTGGTGCCAAGTTGGACTCATAAATCTAACATTCCTAAATATCATCACCCTTCAAAGATACCCTGGCAGGCTTTTCTTATTCCCAGAGTAAACATGCAGCAAGACAGCTTATTAGGGTACCTAGGGTCAATTAGAGTTACTGTTTATTCCATATTTTTTATGTACTTAACATTATTAATTAATGGTAATGCTTAACTTTGTTATTTAATGGTAACAGTCACAAAAAACCTTTAGGTCTCCTGGACAGAGCCCAGGAATATGTTATTTACATGGCTGAGGGGAAAGTTCTGTTATTGTGACCTTGGTTAAACCATCCTATCTCCTGTTTTTATCTATTTAGTTTTTGAGACAGGGTCTCATACACAGTACAGGCTTTCCTTGAACTCACAGGGATCCTCTTACTTCAACCTCCCAATGAGCTGAGATAACAAGCTTATGTCACCATGCCTTAGCTATGTCATTTTTAATCCTCTCACTTTTTTTTTTTTCTAATAGTGAAGATGGAACCTCTATCCATCGAGGTATATTCTCAGAGGATTTTCGTTTAACTAATTCTTCCCTGAACCACACAAGCATGTAAAATGTGAGTATTTTACTACATTATTTTACTGATAAGACTAAAAAACCAATTTTCACAAGGCATGAGTGTACAATTAATTTACATCAAAGTGCCTGTAAAAATGGAGCCAAGTTTGTACATGGATAGAACGATGTTCTGTGCCTACAATGATTAAATGTCTCAAGAGGTAGAGCTTCACAAGGAAGAACAAGGATGACCTGACAAACTGTTAATCCAAAAATGACTCAGTGCTGATTTACTTACCTGACTAAAAAGTTATCTGGAATCTTCAAAAAATTCTGTAAGGAAAACGATTCACCAAGTAAGAGATTAAAACAGATTTTTCTTAAATTAGACTATTTTTTTTTTTTTGGTCTTTTTGAGACAAGGTCTTGCTATGCAGTTCAGGCTGGCCTTGAGCTCACTTTGTAGCCCAGGCTGGTCTCGAACTCGCAACGATCCTCCTGCCTCAGCCTCCCAAGTGCTGGGGTTACAGGCGTGAGCCACCACGCAGGGCTTTTTTTTTTTTTAAATTGGTACCGGGGATCGAACTCAGGACCGCAGGCTCACAAGGCAAGCGCTTATTGCGCTGAGCTAAATCCCCAGCCCCTAATTAGACTGACTTATATACAGACTGCAAAATCTAGGACTGTTTCCTGCATGGTTTATCTCCTCAGTCACTGCCCAAAGAACTCTGAGAAGTTGTAGGAATATGCAGGCGCAGACACAAGGCCCAGCTTCTTCTCCAACATTACGGAAAGGGACTGTACATCACGGGGCAAGAGCCCTATGCTCCCATATGCCACCTGGACAGAGCCCGGGGAGAGTGACCTCCCGGGGTATCCACGTTGGGACTGTCAGAGAAATCTATGTAACTTACAAACGGCTGTGCTGAGAAAAAATTTCATCAGGTGGATAGTGACTTTCCCAGGATAATTATAATAGATCATTAAACCCAATAAATGCAAACTGATCATCACATTATCACAAACTTAATTTTCAAGTCAGGAATGATGGCACATGCTCCATCATCGGCAGAAGGACCACAGTTCAACACCATCCTGAGAAATTTAGCTGGACCCCGCCTTAAAAAACAAAAACAAAAACAAAAACCACAAGGTCTTGGGATGTAGGTCTACGCAAATGCCTGGGTTCGATTTAGTACTACAGGGTAACTTTCAGCAAATTTATCTAGGAAATTCAATGTGGTATTACCACTCAGCAGAATGGTAATGGTTAAAGCAGAGGTAACTCGTTCATCCATCGTAAATTCTATCACGGAGTCTTTATATTACCTCAAATTGTTATTAAGCTTTTTGAGACAGGGTCTCACTACGTAGTTCACAATGTTGCACCTCTTATATAGCCCAGGCTGGCCTCGAACTTGCAATCCTCCTGCCTCTGTCTCCAGCGTGCTGAGACTGAAGGCATGTACCACCAAGCCTGATCTTTTAAGTGTTAATTTTTAGTTATAAACAGAAGCCCATTAACACATGGGTGTACAGATCCATTTGCGGACATGTGTCCTCTAGGAAGCAGTATGCTTATAATCTCAGCATCCTGGAGGAGGAAGGAGGCCCCGCGGGAACTTGGGTATCGACAGTCGCGATTCTTCAGCAGCCCACATCCTGCTCAGGCTCCACTCAAGCCGAATAGGTTTGGGACGCCGCTGAAGGCATCTGTTCTAAATAATTAGCCTCGGGTAAGGATAGTTTCTAAGACTTACGGTAGATGAACCAGGCAGGTCAAAACACTCACCAACGTGACGAAGAAAACGGAGCTAGTCTTTGTCCAAAAGATGGAGTACGCCCGAAGCAATCGTATTTATATTCTGTGGAGGGTCCGGAAGTCAAGGACTGTCTAGCGCGCCTACGCAGTGACATGCGCAGTTAGGAAATTGAAGTTTCGCTAAGGCTCCTGGGACGTACATAGTTGAGCCCCACCCCTACCTGGATTGAAAGCTTCTCGCGATACTAGAGCCTGTTTGCGGGAGTTTGCTGGAGAACATAAATTCTCTTCGATAGGTTCACTCGGGCTGTAGCACGTCGTCTCAGATTAAAAGGTTTTTGGAGTAAATTTTCAAAGTAGGAAAAAAATCTATAAAAAAGCAAAGTGTATTTAAAGGGATTATATGTCTCGTCACATGCGAAAGGAACTTAATGCAAGATAGGAGCGCTTCTAGATAAATGTACTTAATGCCACTAAGCTATTACCTGAAAACTGGTTAAAGTGGGGGTGTGGGAGTGTTGTTTAATGGTAGGGCACTTGCCCATCATGCAAGGGCTTGATTTGATACCTAATTCCGCGAAAACAAAAACAAATGCTTAAAATGGTGAATTTGATGTGTATTTTATCATACATAACACGAAAAACCCAAGTGATACAAAGACCTAGGCAATACAGGACACTGAAGATACTGCAAGACTTGGAGTAGTAGCTCAGTGTTCCGGTGCTTTTCATCTCAGCATCTAAGGAAACAACGCAAAACAAAAATGCAAAAACATTTTAAGTGCTGCAAATGTGGTAGTATCGCAGTGTGGGATTAGACAAATACATATTAGCTCAACTGACATAGAGCCATCACTGCTATTCTGGGCTATTGTGAACAGAAACATTTCAGGTCTTCCTACGATACGTAAGATTTTGTGCCAGGTGTGATAGCACATACCTGTAATCCCAGTATTTGGGAGGCTGAAACAAGAGGTTTACCATGAGTTTGACGCCAGCCTGAGCTACAGAGTAAGTTCAAGGTCAGCCTGAATGGTACAGTGAAAATCTTGTTAAAAAAAAAAAAATTCATGCGGCTTACTATATTACTTACTATCGCAGACATTCTAAGACATTGGCTTGATTACCTAGAACTGTAGTCCCAGGAATCTGGAAGGCTGCGTAGTAAAAATGCAAATTCAAGCACAGCCTGTGAAATTTGACGATTTAGAGAGAAACTGTCTCTAAATGATAGTCTGTGGATGTAGCTCACTGGTAAAGGTCTCAGTTAAAAAAAAAAAAAAAGGGTGAAATCGGCCCAGATCAGTAGTTCTGTTAAGTGTGATTGGCAAACCTCAGGGGCCCTTACACTTCTTTGGGCGACAATACATTAAAAACAATGTTTAAATTTTTTTCTAAAATTTTTTGGGAGACAGAGTCTCACTGTGTAGTATACACTGGCCTCAAACTTGCTGTAATCTTCCTGCCTCAGCCTCTTGAGTGCTAGAAGCACAAGTGTGAGCTACCATGCCCAGCTAAAAACTATTTCTAATACTCAGATTTCATTTGCCTTTTTTGTTTTGTTTTTGCTTTAACATCTGCACTGCTAGAGGATCAGGTTGGAGAAGCATAAATTTGAGGACAGCTTGGCTAGTAGTGACTAGCCAGATCTTTGTTGTTGTTGTTGTTGTTTGTTTTTGAGATCTCGCTTTGTAGCCCAGGCTGCCCTCAAACTCTTGATGTAGTAATCTTTCTGCCTCAGCCTCCTGAGTGCTGGAATCACAGGTGTGCACCACCACGTGTGGTGCACCACCAGGTGTACATCTAGCCAGATCTTTATTCAAAATAAATACAAATAAAACTACAAAAGAACTGAGGAGGGGAGGGGAATGGGATTTAAAAAGAAAAAGAATTAAGACTCACTGTGCACATGTATCAACTCCCCATAATGTTTGTTTATTTTTGAGACAGAGTCTTGCTATACAGTTCAGACTGGCCTTAAATTCACTATGTAGCCCAGTGATCAGGCCTGCGGACCAATGCGTGGGTTTTCCCCTAGAGGAAGGAAAACGGGGTGGGGGCAGGGTGAAGAGAGAGACGGAGGCAAGTTGAAGTTTCCCAATCAAACCTCGTTTATTGAACAATGCTCCTGGCTTATAAAGAAGCAGGGGCAGGAAGTTACGGATGGGTCGCTGTCATTTCCTGGGTGGGGCGAGAGGATCCTGGGAAATGTAGGCCGACGCACTGGACGCCCACAGGAGGGAGAGATGGAGTGGCAGCCATGAAGCTATCATGCTGCTCCCTACATCTCCTCTCTTATCACTTTATAAGAGTATGGCAGGCCCTGTGAGGACAGCGCCTGTCTTAGGTCAAGGACTCTTCATATGAACCCAACCAGGCCTTACCCGTCATGGGCCTGCAGGGCAGCAGTTGGTCCTGTGCCTGTCTTAGGCGGCCGGTGGCGTAACATATGTGTCCCAGTTGCCCGTCTCTGGCTGCCTGTCCAGTCTCAGGGCAGTTGGCTCACACATCATTACATGGGCCATTTGTAGGGGTTGTTTCCCTCCAAGTTTTTTGATCTGCCATTTCCAATTGATGATAATGTACCTGAATGGGCTTGGCCATGAATGCGTCGAGCCTATTTTTAAGGAGTGTCATGATCCTTTGGAAAATGCAGGGGCCAACAGTTAGGAATAACAGTAAAGCGGCTAGTGGGCCTAATAAGGGGGCAATGTAAGGAAAAAGGCCTCCCCACATGGAAGAGAGGGAGGTTTTTCTGAGGTGGTCTCTTTCTGAACCACTTTTTGATTATCCCAGTGAGCGATGGTCCACTGCCAGGGTTGATGGGGATTGTCATCCTTTAGGTGTAGTTGTGTCAGGAGTCCGACGATGGCCCATAAGGCTTTGGGAGGTTGTATCATCTGTAAGAGAACACAGGGGGTTGTGCCTCAGGAAAGGATATTACTCCTGGGCATCACATAATGTTTTTGATGAAGGACT
>PVLA01006825.1:0-116073 GCA_004027455.1 Hydrochoerus hydrochaeris
GCAGAGAATGCTGAAGGACATTCTAGAGACAGAGAAAAAAAATACCAGGATTTTAGGAACAGTGGCAGAAAGGCCTCAATGAGTGGGGCAGGCAGTAGAATGAAGGAGAAAACTAAACAAAGGCAGAAAAGTAGCATAGCAGAAATGAGGCAGAGAAGGATAACTAGAAACTCTAACATAGATGGCCTTGATACACTATTAATAGTGCATCAGGATTTAAAACACACATTACTCACACTACTCTGCTTAGATGTATTATATTCTGTTCCAGTCACTCTACCTGTACTAGATTTGAGGGCACAGACAGTAATCCTGAAAATAACAGGATATAGTATGGTAATCATCCTTAATTTCCTATTAACTTAATCTAAAACTCTGTAAAACCTATACAGTTTTACCATGACTGATCTCGTAATTGAATCTGGTTTGTTGGATCGCGGTTTTGCATTGATAGATTTTATTCAAAGCTGTTATGATTGATAGTATCAAGTCTGAGAGTATAGGCAACTGCACTTAAGATGACAAGATTCACTAGAATATCCACTATGGTTTTATTATTACCTGCCTTTGAAGTTTTATACTGTCTACAATGTTTTATTTTTACTAATATTGTTATGTACTGCTATTTTCATTTATACTGCTATATTCATTTATGCCTGATGATATAGACATTCTATTGAAGATAACAAGAAACAACACAGTAATCATTGTAGATCACCTTATATTGTGGTTTTATATGACTTTTTGGTTTCATGTTTTTATAGGAATTTGTTTTGTCTTGCCAAGTTTTGTTTTTCCCTCTAATATGGAAAGGATAGAAATACACATTGAGATTCATGCATGCGTAGCTGTTCACACTCTCACTGTTTGACTATCTACTTTGTATGCTTTAATTTTGTAACTTGAACAACTATTTCTAAGAGGATAATACGTAATTTATTAACTAGTGATTTCTTATTTTTTATCTTTTTTTTTTGAATTCTGTATTAGCTCTACCCTTCACATGCTTTTGTTTCTCTTTAAATAAAATCTTAAAAAAAAAAAAAGAAAAGAAAACCAAACCTTAAGTACCTGTGCTGCTGATTTGAGTAAGTCTTTTTTCTTTTTCATAAAATTATTTATCCAATAGATCACTGTTTTAAGCTGTTGTCTTGTTATGCAGAGTTAAATATTGACTTCCTAATAAAAACTACAATAATAGTAGCAGACAATGTGAAAGGAGGTATTTACAACAGGATAGAATTATACACCATCAAGACAAAGAGAAAAGACGGTGAGGAAAGAGATCAGAATGAAAAGACCCGAAGATTCTTGTACAGCGTGAGGCATTCAGACACACTAGCTGATTGCAGCTTTTGTTAATGCTGTTGTACGCATCAAAAGCTTGGGGATAATGCCCAACACAGTAAAGCAAGAATGTTTAACTTCCAAACTAAGACGGATGTGGGATGGGGAGCAGAGAAGACCCATGGTTTCCATGAAGGGCATAAAAGGAAGGGGAAAATAAGAAACAGTAAGAAACTAAAAAAATAAGAGAAGTAAGTCCAAATATACCAAAAATAATCTTTTAAAATGTAAACATGCTAAACATATCAATTTTAAAAGATGCTCATTTGCTTTGGATTAAAAATCACAAAGCTGTAGATGATTTACAGCACGTAAGTCCAACAGGTGCCAAAGAGTGGCTGAACATGAATCAGTGGGAGAAGACACACCAAGCATATACCAAGCTATGGAAGTTGACACAGAATTTAAAAATGCTGAAACAGACTTTAAGAATATGAAGATAAAGACATGACATTATAAATAAGTTTATTTATAGCCATGCCCATATTTAGTTCTTAAGGGAGTATGAAAAGTTACTTATGTAACACTACAAAATTAGCATGTATGGGTAGCAGTTATTTTCTGGGCTTAGTAATTGGGTTTTACTAGACTGGAGAATTTCTAAATTTCACGCCAATGTTATCTTAACTTCACCACAAAATACTTACAACTAGTACTTGACATTTACTAACTCATCTATACAGGCCTCCTCTGGAAAAGTGACACAAATCAGACCAAAAAACTCGGCTCATGTTTCTAGCATAACTGGGTAGAAAGTAAAATCCACCTCGATGTATAGGCAGACAAACGCCTGTGTTAGTAACGCTTGCAGGTAAAATGTGAAGAAGTAACATACTGTCGTGTCTTTGCATATTAGCACACTGACCTAAGAATTGCCAAAAACCCGCTCGATGTCTATGGAAGCTTCTATAGCCGTTACAAACACAGGGACCCTGACACCCAAATCTCCAACATGCACTTTGAAAAGAAGGAAGATCCCTGGTGGTCCATCACAGTTACTCTGTCTCAGTCGTAGTACTGTCCTTGGTACTGTCCAGCACATGTTTGGTCACTCTGTCTCTGGACAACCTGCAAAGTATATACCAAGCATGATGCATGCTAGCCCCCAGCATCTGTCCATGCAGCAACCACACAAGGGTGTCATAGGCTCTGACTCCCTGTTAGCAAGACACACATTCTCGGCAGAAACACTGAGTGCTGGCCGAGTAGCCCGGCGCGTCCCCACATTTCCCTCACCATGATGCAGGCGATTCATGCTATTGATGCTGCACACTGGACTCTGGGCAGACCCAAGTGTGTCACCCTGGTACCCCGGCACTCAACTGCTGATACAAGGGCGTGCAATTCTCTTTCCTCTGGCACCTGACCAAGAGGGCCCTGTGCACCTGACAACACAAGGACAAGACGCCTGAGACTTTACAATCCAATGTGGCAAAAATAAGGAAGGTGGTGGGACCGAGTCCCTAAGTGACAGCAGGAGCCAAGCCCTGCAAACCCACAGCGGGCACGGGGCAACAATAAATAAACAATCTTTTGTTGTGCTCAGCCCTTAACGAAGCATCATTGCAATACACTCTGAACCATCTTGCCTAATACAGCTGTGCAATACGAAGTAATTTAGAGTCAAGTCATTCCAAAAACAACCACCTCATATTCAAGGCTTATTTTTCTCAGAACATTTAAAAAATTTAAAACAACATTTATGACTGAAGAAAATGCAGTTATCTATTATTGTGCCAGCTTTTTGTTGTCAGTAATCACGTGACCACATCAAACACACCTGAGAACAGGGGCTCAGCTATATTTGATAGCTATTAAGGGAAAGAAAGGCCAAATACATCACTCTTTGTTCCATTTGGGTGTATGTATCACCAATTCACTTTCCCGTCACCCAGGGAAGTATGTTGATTTAGTGGGTAGATGACACTTGAATTTAAAACACTCTTACTTAGCATTTGTATTTCAAGTGCTTATGTAATTTCTAGAGCCCTGTAACAAAGAAACAGGTTTTGTTTTCTGTAAGCAGACACAGCCCTGTGTGATACCAAACCTTACTTGTGGATTCATCCGGCAGGTAAATCTGCTGCCACTCCAGCCCAGAGGTACAGCAATTCCATGGGACCCTCATTATTATTAAAAGCAGACAAAATAATAAGTTCACAACCAGCAGGAGTTTCACAGCCTGTTCAGGCAGCACACTGAAAGTTTTATACACATTTCATCCAGTCCATGTGATACTGGACATTTTCCTAGTCTTTTTTTTTTTTTTTTTTTTTTTGACTGTGGAGGAAACTGAGGTTCTAAAAGGTTAATCAGTGGCCCGGGATCATTTATCCCGTCAGGCACCGAGCTTACCAGTCTACCTGACCACAGCACCTGTGCTCTCAAACACTGATAACTTCAAAACTAAACCTCTCCTCCTCCAAATCGTGGTCGTTGTGTACTCTGTCCTAGTGACAAAGAAAGTAAGTAAAACAGATTCTGGTACCAGAGAAGCGGGGACACTGCATGACTGCACCGGATCACATGGTTCTGAAGCCTTTAGAACTGGCTGGTGAGAGTCTGGAAGGGTTTGCAGAGCCCAGTTAGAGAAGCTCCAGGACACTGTAAGCTTTGTGAGAGACTCTGTTCAAGCTCAGAGGACCGGAACGCTGATAGAGACACACAGCAAAGCGCAGGCTCGAGGCATTTCCATGGGGAACAAGGGCTCCATGGCAGCTGAACTGGAGACCATGCTCTGGCAGAGAATTTATGATATGTCACTCATGTCCTGAGGCTCTGCAGGAGACTAAGATTGAAGGCAGTGAACAAACTGCTCTGGCAGAGGAAACTGCAAGGCAGCCCAACACTCAGGGTGCAGCATGGGTATCACTTTTAGCCAGATTTATATTGAGAAACAGGAGCAAAAAGCCCATTTTAAAAGTGTTCAGTTTTGGGCTGGGTGTGGTGGCACACGCCTGTAATCCTAGCACTCGGGAGGTTCAGGCAGAAGGATCACTGCAAATTTGAGACCAGCCTGGGTTACAAAGTTAGTTACAAAGCCTGAACTGCATCGTGAGATCCTGTCTCAAAAAGATAAATAATAAATAAATAAATGTGTTCAGTTTTACCAGAAAACAAGTACCTATAGAGTTGGGGTTGAAGACTGCTCAGTTGCTGAAACGATCAGCATTTTTAAAAAGCCAGATACTTTTCATTGGGAATAACAGAAAAGCACAGGAATCAGGAAAACCCCACCCTCCACTGGCTCAAGGATGTAAAAGGGTAAAAGTAAACCATTTCAAGCGATTTTGCGTTGAGAAGAGAGCCCCAGGGCACCCTGCTCCTGCTTCTGCTCCCGAGGTGGCCCAGACAGCTGGTTCCTAGCTCTCGGCCATCCAGCACTTGGAGGCCTCTGCAGCCACTGTCCAAGGAAGTCTGGCCACCGCATGAGCAGGCAGCAGACCTCAGTGTCTATGACCCACGGGTTATACAGGCGTGCAGAACTGGAGAGGAAGTCAGGAAGGCTTCCCGCCACATTTCAGGAGCCCTGAGAGGCCAAGCAGTGTGTGAAGCCGTGAGTAAAGCCTGAAGCAAGGTGGAAATGCTAGGAAACTGGAGAAGCCAAAACCATGAAATGTCTGCTGAAGAAACCTGCAGGCGGTGAGCAGAGCAGCCCAAGAGAGAGATGCCAGGGCTGCAGCCAGCCACACCATAGAGGGGGGACCGCCCTAGGGCTAGGAGCTCACTGCTGGCTCACCACAGTGTGATAGGAGGTGAGGTTTAGTTACAGACAGTTCCTGGGGGCAGGACCTGAAGGCAGTGTCTCCCTCCCTGGCTCTCCTTTTGCTTTCTGCTTCTAGCTGCAGGGGGGGGGGGGCGCAGCTTTCCTGGTGGCAGGTCCTTGAACCATGCTGCTTTTGCATTTGAGCCTGGGACTTCTGAAACTGTGAACCAATATAAACCTCTCCTCCTTCAAATTGTGCATGCTTGGTATTTTGTTCCAGTGAACAGGAAGACTAAGACAGAGCCTTTGTTAACCACGTGGTTTTGTTGTTTTAATCTTAATAGTATAGTTGATAACCCAACCTGACAAAATCAAGAAGGTGGTGAACAAAGATTGGAAAATACTGGACTATATTTCTGAACACACACAAAAAAATCAAGTCTGGGGCACCAGATACTTAGGTTTCATCCTTGACTCTGCCCTTACCAAACTGCAGATTATTATTACTCTAACTTTTACTTATTTATATATAAAGCATCAGCTTAAACTTTGGGATCTTAAAACTCTAAAACATAAGATCTTAATGCCTTGGCCCACTATTGCAATCCAAACGCTTTAAATATGAAAAATGCCATATATATTAGCTGTGATAGTTGCTAAAGACTAACAACCAAAACTTACCGTTGTTCTGCCGTTCATCCTTTGAGGTATCATCAATGCCTATGCTGGGGAATTAGCTGTTTCTGTTCTATTACAGGCAAGAAGCTCAACCCAGCAGGTGAAAACAGTCACAATACCAACATCAACAAATCCGTTCCTTAGTTCAGATGATTTTTTTTTCACAGCAAGAGCTTCTCAGTGAAGGGAACAGCATGCTGATTTACACAATACAAATAGAACCTTATCTAGTTGTAGATAAGTAACATTCCACTTAGCAGCATTTAAGTAGCACCAGCCTAGAGCACAGCACATACTTTCAAATAATCACACATGCATTTTCTATGTGTCTTTCATGTCTTTCGTTGCAGCGTTGTGGCTGCCTCAATGTCCTGAATTGATTCAAAACGTTTCCCTTTCTTGGTCATTCTGACTAGGGACAGTTAGATGGCACACAGTGCCAGATCTGGTGAACAGGGTGGACCAGGAAAGAGCGTGGTGTTCTTAGGAGCTTGCTCTTCTACTGGTTGGCATTCACCATACTTTTTCTAAAATCACGCCTTGTAAAGACACTGGAGGAAAAAACAACTTCCAGAACTGCTTCAGAAAGTGGCAAGAACAATGTGTAAGTGCGTCAAGGCAAGGAGAGTGCTCTGAGAGGCATCTGTGGCAAAGTGTCTTTTACCCTAAAACTTTTAAAGCTTAAATATTCAGCATATAAGTCAACTACCCTCCTATCACCTGAGCTCAATGACAAATGCTGTTACAGTTGTGAGGGGTGAATTCTCATCTTGGAGACCAACCATAAGTTAGAAACCTAGTGACTTCTGTAACCCATCTGCATGGAGACCACCTCTGAAATCTCAGGGTATAGAACGGTTTCTGGAGGAAGGATAGGATCGGCATGGTTTGGAGGGATACAGTGACACCCAAATTTCTGCACACAGCACTTGGATATTCTCAACTTTTTTTCCCTCTGTGCTTCTGACAGAAACTATTGACTAAAATACCTTTAACATTTTCATTGTTCTGATGCCAGGGGATGTATTTTCCCTCTCCATGAGGAGTTCTAAAGGTCATGTGAAGAGAGTTCTGCAGAGAAAAACACCATCACCAAATAGACAAACAAAAACAAAACTCACACTTGGGCAGAAAACCTAAGCCAAGAGCAACACAATCAAAATGCAGACTGTGCCTGTTGAGGCCACACCTCGCCAGGTCCTGTCCACTCAATTCCTTCCGCTTTGGGACTCATTTCCATAGAGACCATCTCTCGTTCCATAAATAAAACCAGAAGTTACTAGGAAACTCGGTCGCTTCTTAGGACACAACTGAAATGGTGTGGCTGCTTCCTGCCAAGAGGTACAGAAAACTGACACTATTTCTGACATGCACACTGTTGTTAGGAAATCAAGATTCGCAGCACATTTACTCCACAGGGCCCCTGAAGAACTTATTATGGAGCCGAGTGCTGTGGTGCACGCCTGTAATTCCAGCTTCTTGGGAGGCTGAGGCAGGAGGATGGCCCAGGAGTTGGAGTGCCACCTTTGTCTTACAATCAATTAATTAATTAATAATTAAAATTCATTATGCATCTTCCTGCTTAACCAAGAAAGCCTTAACTGCATGATTTAATCTGGATGCCCCTCCCCCAATTTTTCCGAGTTCTACCCTTGTGTCTCCTTTTCCAATTATTCTGCAAGTGGATCTCACCTACTTTCATCTAATAGTCACCAAGAAAACCATCCTGTGTATTTTTAAATTGCTAATCACTCAAAGAATGATTCCATTCCTGATCGTGTTAAACCTCTGAAAATTTCTACATGCCTTGGGGTTACTGTTTTCAAAACTGTGCTGCTGCTTTTAAAGACAACTTCGCGGATTGCACACACATTAAATCAGCCCTCGGAACTCTCCGAGAGCGGTCACCCCGGCAGCAGCTGCTCCCACAGTTTTCATCCTCTCATGAGACACAACCGCTGTAACTTCTTTTACTCTTTCCTCCAGTTGCACTGGAGGCTCAGGAGTAAGCGCTGGTGTAACACACTTCGTCCATAGCAACTTAAAGACAGGAGAAGTTCTCCTTCCTATAGCCGGACTTTGGAATGCCGGTCCAAGCTCTTTCTTTCTGCTCTTCCCTCCTTAGCTTTTTATCCTCTGGGCTGATGCCTCAGTTTGTCATGGAGGCAGCTGCAGGGAAATCAAGTCCTTTCACCAGAGTCCCAAGTACAGGAGAAAGGAAGCTTTAAAAAAAGTCTTCTTTAGTGGTGGCTTTTCAATGGACAGTGAAGTTTCACTGTCTTCCCCTTACATCTAATTGGCCAGAACTGGTCCAGCACCCTCTCCTGGACCACACTCATTGGCTGTGTTCCCACAGAGGCTGAACCCTCTCCTGAGCCCGCAGAGGCTGCCCTGAATCCAGGCCTTTCTCCCCTACCCCTACACTACCAGGCTTCTGCCTGTGGGGAGAGAAAGGGTTGGAAACCCCATCAGTTAAAGACCACAGTTCTGCCCATGCATCGCTCTCCATAGGAGATGGCCAAGTCCCACAAAAAGGGGGACATTCCCCCCACCTAGAGGCCCTTCTTTCCAATGCAGTATGGCCCTGCTACCACAGAAAAAAGCCACATAGTGCTCTAGACCTGGGAGCTGCACCTTCCGAGGCCACTCATCGTGAGAACTCTGCCGAGACGCATGGCAAGGCAAAACAGCAAGAGGGTCACACGGCGCTATGATTTGCAAACCTCTGTGGGACTCCAACATCAACCTTATTCAGGGTCCGCTGGAAATCGCTAGATGGGAAAACCAAGTGCGACCTCTTAGCCTCTTAGTCTCACTCTAAGTCAAAAGCACAGAAGGACTTTCTCCTTTGGGTCCTAAGGAAGTAATCAGCACCGGCCCAGCCTTCCTGATGTGTGCAATTATAACACATACAGGCAGAGGTTGCCAGATACTGGATAAGACCCAGAATAAGCCACAATCCCACGAGGAACAGACATCCCTGAGCTAACTCCTTGGCCACCCGGCTCCCAGCCTGGGGATGATTTCCAGAGTGCAGTTCAGGGACCTAGAATCCATGCCAGCTAAGTGAGCTGGGGACATAGAGATCAGAGTTCTCTTCAATTAGAGAGACTAGAATCTCCGGGCCAGGGCACTGGCACATCAAGGGCTTTGGAGGGTGAGAATCAAAAGTCTACATGAGGATCCCCCCTGAATCTCTGCCCAATGTTTGGGCTGCACATGCTCAGCAAGAAGTCACTGAGGCCTTGTGGAAAGCAAGCTACTACAGAGCTGAGAGGGCAGCAGTGACTAAGGTGAAACAGCTCTGGAGAACATGGAGTCTTGGCCCAGCTGGAGTGAAGAGACCCTGTCATCTTGGGCACCCAGCTAAGATGTCACAAGAAATGCTTCCTTCTGAGCGTCCTGTGACCCTTAGAAATAAGCACAGTATCCCTGAGGAAGGCCTACTCTAAACTTACCTGAATGACACCAAGAACCAAAACTTGCCAAAACTCACATCACAGACTAAGCAGGAAGCTGAATTCCACCAAGCAAAGGAAATTACTCTGGGAATTCCACAGACCCATGCTAAGGAAGAGTGAAATCAAACCTACAGCAAGGTCAAGAAAACAAACCTGCCTGCTGGCATAAATAAACAACATTATGCCACAGAACTCAGAATGTTTAGGACATAGAATTTACAAGGTCCAGTGCAAAATCAAAGATTGTTAGACATACAAAAGATAAAAATAGGAACCAAAGAAAGAAGCAATCAATAGAAACTGACCCTGAGATGGTTAGGTGTTGCAATTACAAAGCAGACATTTTAAAGCAGCTATAATATATCCAAGTTAATTCAAAGAAATGAATAAAAACAGGAACTAAATGAGTTAACACATAAAGAAACTCTCAAGAGAACTAATAGCTATGAAAAGAAAAAAATATATAAATTCTAGCAATGAAAAGTCAAGTAACTGAAATTTGAAAATCTATTAGATGAGAATGATAACAGGATGAAGATGAAGATTGAAAAAAAATAAGGAACTTGAAGAAAAATAGAAATTCCAGAATTTGAATAACAAGAGAGAAGTAGAAAGAAAATGAATCAGAGCTTCAAGGCCTATAGGACAACATGCAATGATCTAATATAGGTGTAACTGAAGTCTCAAAATAAAAGTACAAACAGAAAAAATATTTTTAAAAATAACCAAAATTTCCCAAAGTTATCAAAAACATTAATTTAAAAAGCTCAGAGTGTCCTAAGACAAATAAAAAAGAAACTCACATCTAGTTGTACCATAGTCAAAGTTCTGAGAACCAAGATAAAAAGAAAAATCTTAAAAGTAGACAGTAGCGTGAGTGAGGGTACCATACTGCAAGACTTAGAAGTCTGACCTGTAGTTCTTCCTCTGGAAAGTAAAATATAAGAAACAGCAAGACTGTGGCTTTGGTAACTTAAGAACAAGACAAATTTTGCCCGTCATAATTAACTTAGATAGGAAAATGTAACAAGTGAATGGGAACATTTTTTAAAAGGTATGAAAAAAAATGGAGTAATATGATCACGCTTTAAATGATTATAGAATTTTACAGGGTAAGTTATCCTTTCATCTGACAAATTATCTTACACAAGAAAGCAAATGTAATTATTTCCCAAAAAAGTATCACATAAAGCATTTTCAAAATATAATGTTCTATGTGTAGTCTTACATTAAGAAAAAATATATAAGAAAAATGATGAGAAGTTTTAGTCCCAAAGAGTAAAATTAAATCAAAATCAAAAGAGTTACTTATAAAACCCCATTGACAGAACTTTTTGTGATCATAATAAAACAGATAAGTTTTAAACAATACATCTTCTGCACTTTGAACAAGTATTTAAACACATCTGGGAACAATGTTGAGCAAGGAAAAACTTTCCCTCTTTTCTTGAGAAAAAAGGAAAAGTAGTAATTCACCAGTTTCTTTGCCATTTTAGATTTCTTATTATCCAGCATGTTTAATCATTAGGAGTTATATAAGTAAATATGAGCCTTTTTTAATTTTTTTAGTCTACACAAAAATTCACCATCCCAGAGAAGCACGATTGTCAGTGTGTTCAGCATTCTAACAAAACCCCAGCAGTTTTGGGCAGTGGGGCTACTGACCACGGGCCGTGGGGGTCCTGGCAATGCAGGACACTCAGGGACATGCAGTCCCATCCCTCACCCATCGGCAGTAAGGAAATCTGTCTCCAGAGCCTGTCAACTGTGTACCAGGGGGCGCAATTCCCGGCAGGGGGGCCCTGAGACCCAGAATCATAAACTGGTCTTTCCCCCACCAATTCATTCTTTAAAAAAAAAAAAAAAGGCACGGTTTGTAATTTACACTGCAAACATCCATCTCTTCTGATAAAGTATCCAATGTTCAATTTCAGAAGGACTTTCCTTCCTGTAGAGAAAAACGCTCTGATTTGAGCACGTCAGGTGTTACTACTGGGTTGAATTTGGGTTTTCTTTTTGGCTACTTCCTAAATTTTGATTTTTGTGTTCAGAAACAGCAGATATTTTCCTTGCGGGGATGCTTCACTCATCACTCATTCACCTATGAAAGGCAAGCAAATTGGCTCACCAGAGCTGCCGCTGTTCTTACTAAAGCAGGCGGCGCTGTTCCTAAGTCATTAATCAGGAGGACGATGCATTTTTCACCTAATGGATCTGGGACACATTCAAGGAATTTTTAAAAGAGAAGATATCTTAAACCGCAGACTGTTCTTCGTGAAAGTCAACTTGCAGAGAAAACAAAACCTTTTTGAAACTGTTACCTAAATCTTTTTTGTCACATTAGAAGTGGTACCAGAAGCTGGGGCATGGTGATGCAGGCCCGTGAACCAGCACTCTGGAAGCTGAGGCAGGAAGATCGTTACATGTTCAAAGCCAGGCGGGGCTGCACAGTGAGCCCGAGGCCAGCCTGAACTGCACAGGGAGACCCTGTCTCAAAAAAACAAAAACAACAACAGCAACAACAACAAAAAGTGGTACCACATGTTACTCACCAGCTTTTCCAAAACAAGACTGCCGACCAGGAGCAATCAACACAAGGTTCTACAATGAAAACACTATCCCATCTCCAGGTTTTGATGACCAACCTGGCGGAGACAGAGCCACCAAATTCCTAGCAGCGAGACACCACTGACTCCCCTCCACCCAGGGAAGAAGGAAAATTCCTCAGATCTGTGGGTGTGTTTGTGCGTGAACATTTCTGCCCCCAGGACACAGGACCAGCACACAGCAGACCCTCCACCCCGCCCCACACAGGTCCAGCTCTGACTCACCAATGTGATAGAGGCCGATCCAGTCGCTGGGGTCCACCTCCTCCTTGATGTCCCAGAAGATGATGAGGTTCTGGGCTTGGCCCAGAGTGTACTCATACATGCTGGCGGTGAGGCTGGAGCGGCTCTCAGAAGTCACCAGGTCCGTGTCGCTGTTGGCACGCGGCAGGGTCATGTTCTCGGGCAGGGAGCCCTGAGCAGCCAGGCTCTGCAGGTTCTCGGGGCTCAGCGTGTACCGCATCTGGGGGTTCCGACGCCGAACAAACAGCAGATGCTCCCGGGCTGAGCTAGCCATGCCGCCTGCCTCCCGGGCTGGCCTCCTACAGAGCTGCAGGAGAGAGAGCAGAAACCTTAGCACCACCTGGACACAGCCTGCCTGCGTAATAATCCTCTGCCACCAAAATCAAACCTACTATTCTACTGTCAAATGATGGTGTCAAAAATAACTTCTGAGGTCACCTGATGGCAAAGGCTGTCCCCCACCTGTAGTCCGATTTCCCCTGGCACAGCCCACTCCCAGCAATCAGGAAGGAGGGAACTTCACTAGCCCTTTCCCCAACCACACCCCCTGCAGAAAGGCACCCTCCTCTCCTTCCCCA
This sequence comes from Hydrochoerus hydrochaeris, assembly GCA_004027455.1. Taxonomy (NCBI): domain Eukaryota; kingdom Metazoa; phylum Chordata; class Mammalia; order Rodentia; family Hydrochaeridae; genus Hydrochoerus; species Hydrochoerus hydrochaeris. The sequence continues at coordinate 12,620 of PVLA01006825.1, forward strand.
TCCCACTCTTCATATTTATTTCCTTCTGCAGTTAAAGTTTAAAACCTCAAGGTAGAAAATTTTGATGCATGCTGTAACAGCTGAAATGGATCCCACTGAGTGCAAGTCCACCTGCTCAGGGCTCTTAGCATGAGAAGGTGACTCAAGGCCACCTCCTGACTGAAACCCAGGAGCGCCCTGGGCAGCATCTACCCCTCCAGACCTCCCCATCCCTCCTGCCTTATCCCGGGGTGACCTGAAATATCACGCTTAATGGCTTGTCTGGCTGCTGTCTGCTCCCCAACAAGAATGCAAGCTTCACAAAAGCAGTACTTTTCCTCTGTGTGTTTGCTGCTCCATCCCCGGGGCCCACAGCAGTGCCAGGGCGCAGTAAGGTAAGCACTTGTCAGGGGAACAGAGGCGGGCAGGGTGGACACCTCCCTCTAGGCACTGCGTGGCACAACACATCTGAAGTCTCTTTCCTGATCCCGCACCTCGCCATCCCAATTCTCTAGCTCAGTGCTGCCTTTCCCGCCAGTGAGGCCAGGGTTTCCTTTGGCTTCCCATGGCCTCCATCGAAAGGGACAGAGAGACCTCTGCCTGTTAGGACTTAGATGCAGCCTCCGGCTGCGCGCTGGCTGGGCTGACCCCAAGCCAGTGTCTTAAACAGAGACTCAGATTTCTGAGACCTCCGCACTTTGGTCTGGCATATTCAGGGTTCTGTTTCCCAGCACTGGCCTGATCTGACCACGGGCTCACACCACCTGCCCCTGATCCTAGCGCCTTCCACAGATTGACTCTGGTTCTATTCTACACTTCGCCTTTCAGAACGACACAATCCACTAATGCACTGGAGGACTCAACATTTACCCTGTACCATAAGTATCTGTGGAAACCTTAGGGTACCGAGATTGTGGTATACACAGGTTACCAAGGCTGTGAGAAGATGGCATGAGCTTCCACCAAAAAAATCAGCTGCCTAAGTTGGGTGCGAATTTACCATACAGCTAACAACCCAGGGAATGGGGAAAGGAGAGCAGGTTTTCCCATTTGTCCATTTGCTTGCCCATTTCACACTTTCGTGAAGAGGACTATTTCTACAGATGACAGGGCTGCTGTGTGTGTACAAATATATTTATTCCAGTAATATCTGCCATAAGGTTGTTTTTCTAATTAAAGCACACTTTTTTTTTTTTTGGTTCACCAGGGATTGAACTCACAACCTCGCACTTGCCAGGCAGGTGCTTGTGCTGCTGAGCTAAATGCCCAGCCCAAGCACTCTCTTTTGAATTAAAATAACTCGGACGTTAACTGGAACTGATAAAATAAAAATGGACAGACAGGCCTATTTACCCATTTAATGGGATTCAATCCCATATTCCTCTTCATAAAGTGAACACTCCTGTTTTCTTATGTGGTCTACAACAACCGTGACATCAAAAGACACCCACCACAGTCCGGTAACCTCACAACTGTGAGGCCTAGAATGTAGGTCAGCGTTCAATCTGTTTTCATGTGAGTGGATTTCAGCAAGCCATTATTTCTGTATAAGCTCAGTGAGTCAGGTACCGCATGAGCTTCAACCAGAACTATAAATAATGAACTCCTAACAAATCACAGCGGAACAGAACGTGTAGGCTGGACATAACTATTTTCCTGAAAGAAATTGGCCTGAACTTTTATGGCTCAAAATTGCAATGGCAGAACACCTAACAATTATTCTATTCTGGAGAAGAGTGAGAGCTACACACGTATGCACAAACTGCTATTTTCCTACAACCTCTACTTAAGCACAGAGACAGCTTACCCTGCAGATGAGCTCTGAAGCCTGACATCTGAATTTCAGTTATGTCTCTCCTATTAATTCACTCTATGATCTTTACAGTTGAACTCCTCACACCTCCGTGATCCTACCTGTCACAGAGGAATAACACCACCCTGCCTCCAAGGATTTTGGAGAAAATGAAATGAATTAACACAAACAATACTTAAAACAGTGTGTGGCATGTATTACGAGCTCAATCAAGTTCAGCAATAAATATTCCCCTGCGACTGCATTCTCCTTTAATGACAGCAAAAGGAACTGTCTTCGACACTCCCAAGATGTCCTCTCCCTCACCCACTGGGAGAGTGGGCTGTGAGGACCCTCAAGTACTCACAGAGCAGCCCCTGCCCAGAAGTAGATCGACCCTGTCAGCTCTGAGGAACTCATCTACCAAGGAGCCCATGACACTGATAAGAGAGACTTTCTCATCCTCAAGCTGGAGAGAAAAGTTGAAACTGACTTTCTCTTCGGCAGTGAGTTCATTCATTACCCAGGACCTACCACATGCAAGGCCTTAGGGTCCGAAAGAGCAAAGCCCTACCTTCATGAAGCCTGTACTCCCACAAGAAGAGGCATGGAGTGCAAAGAAAAAAACAGTAAACCCATGATACTGATTTTTGTGGAAAAGTCAAAGGACTTACAAATGTGTGAAAGTGCTAGTCTAACTGAACCCTGCAAAAATGCAAGAAGCATCTCCTATGACACGTGTAGCACAAAGCCACAGCAGAGTACACTAAAGAGTAAGGAAGGGAAAACCTTTTTTCAAATTCTTTTCATTTACCAAAAACCATGCCATGGCTCATACCTTCCAGGAACTTGAACTTTTGGGGGTGAAGGCCGACTATTCATACAGGAAAGAAGTCAATCTGCTGCCAGCGGCACTTTCTACAAGTACACAATTTGACCTAATGAATGTGTCACTGTCCTCTCCTGATACTTCCCAGTATCTGGTGTCTTCGTAATAGTAAGTGCTCTACATTTTCCAAAGCACTAGTCCCATTTCATAATCTCAAGTAAGACCTTAGGATACTCTGAATCAAGTTTGAGAGGTATCACCACCACCTCAATTTCAGATGAGGAAATTAAGGATTTGCAGGCCAAAGGCTGGTGGAAGGAAATAACAGATACTTGTTGGTAGAGGTTACAATTGAGGTGGCCCTTAAAGGACTGATCAGAAGAAAAGACGAACTGAACATAAAGAACATTCTAAGCAAAGCTATGGAGGAGGCACCAAAGAAGAAGATACGAGAAGGAAGGAAAAACACACCCAGAGGCCTCAGAGAATATGTGGAGATGGTGAAAGTCCCACAAAAGAAACCAAACAAAAGCCTATCACTGAGGCGCACAGAGCGCCAAGTTGACGGAGAAAATGCTGACATGGGAGGTTAATCTGCACAGAGAGAGGGAGAGAGAGAGGAAGAAGGGAGAAAAAGGGACCCAGGGAAGGAGAGGGAGCCGGGTGGTTCGGAGGAGCGTCGTGTGTCTCAGCTAAGGACTGAAGCTGCAGCATTGGAAAACTAGAAGGAAACCAGCGGCCTTTAAGGAAGCCAGTTTTGCATGGAGTTTTAAAAGCCAGACTGCTGAGGTTTGAGGAAGGAGGCTGGGGAAAATAACTGGGGTAAGAGTTCAGACTCTATCCTCAAGGAATAAAGCAAATAACAGGAAGAAGGCCAGTGGTAGAGGAGGTGTGGACTGAGACCCTGATGGGCCGGTTTGCTTTGCTTCATTGCTTTAGGATGAAAGAGCATTCTTTTCATGTTTTTACTACTCGCGTGGTAGCTAAAAACTCACAGAGTATTTGTTGCATCAGTGAAATTGACAGGAAAGGAAAACCACTCTGGGGAGACTGGGGTCCGGAGTAAGCACTACAGTCCTGAAAGCCTGGGAGGGCGGGCTGTGGATAAACTAACACTCAAACGCAACCTCCATTTAAAAATAATGTGAGTGTTGATTTACCCTGACTGTGTCAGTTCCTAAAAGGTTTGGTTCAGGGCTTAAAATTTTCTTTCAGAAGTTCTGCTTTGCATAACATGCACAAACCTCAAAAGAAATAGAACATTTAGATAATAATGCGAGATGATCACCAAAATTTCTTCAGAAACTTGAATTTTTTCGTTATAGAAAATGTGTTTAAAAAAAGAAAAGAAAATGTGTTTTTTAGAGGTTGCATTTTCAGAGGAAATAAGACCAAAGTCCCTATAAAATTTAATTTGCAAAACTGCATAAAAGTAGGGGGAAAAAATCAAATCACTGTAAACTTTACAGTAAAAGTTTTGGTTTATAACGGCCCACTTATTCGGGGTTTTCGTGTGTGAAGCCAGAGCTCCTCAAACAGCAGGAAAGAGCAGGTGTAGTTTCTCCTGGGGAAACCTAAGCAGTCCCGGTTTGCTTGCTCACACTTTGTCTAACAACACAGTCAAAGTCTCTTCAGAAAATTGTCCATGTCCTTCTGAAAAATGCTTCAGAAGATAAAGCTGATGGGAATGGAAACTGATAGGGGTCATTATATGCATTAAACTGAAAGCTGGCATCTCCCAAGTTCCTTCAGCAACCTGGCCTTTCTGCGTCCTCTGAGCTGTGACTCTCATGTCCCTTCCCAGAGGATGTGATTTCACATGAAGTAGCTCCCACTGCTACAGAACTGCTACACTGCTACAAAAACCTGTCCTCCTGATTATGATCAGGTCTGCACTGCACTGCTTTCTCGGATAACAGACATCTGCTTAAACAACAACCAGAAACAAAATCGCTTTCTTCCAGAGGTCAAGAGAGTCAGCTACTAAGCAAACTGCAAAACGCCAGGGCATTCTGCTTCATTTCCAAAGCCAGCAGGTTCTCTTCAAGAGACTCAGGCAGCAGCTGATAACAAATACATGAAGCAAGTTTTCATTCAGAATGTTTTTGCTAAAGAATCTGGAGGTATCAACTTGGCTAAACCACAGCTGAAGGGCAAGCAATCAAAAGCATGAATTGTCAGAGGATTTTTCTAGACAAAGAAAAAAAAAACATCCTAATACCTTAATTTCCTAGACTGGCCATTGATTAAAAAAAAATCAATATTAATAATTGACATTTCTCTTAACCCTTTGAGTTACCCCAAAATACAATACACACACACACACACACACTGCACTACACTTCAAACTCCAAGTGTTTTTACAGTATAAATGGAGTGAACAAAGGGGAGAAAACTATGTTTATAGTCAAGAACACCTAGTTAGCCTGCCGCAAACACAGAGATGTGAGAATGTAGGGAAAGAAATGCGATTCCCTTTGCAGTAAGGCTCACTGGCATCCAAGGTAAACAGAGTCATCACACACTATTGGGTAACCTCTGTCCCCAGAGGTTGCCCGTGTCTGCATCTATAGAGTGGCTACTGGGTGCTGACCTCACCAATCACACCCAAAGGCTTCCTCACTCGCCAAGTGCGCCAACGAAGAAAGAAGCCCAGGAAACTCCTCTACACCGAAAGCCTAAGCGGCTGGAGCTGGCTCCTACTTCTTCCTGTCACCAATGTGGTGTGAGGAGTCCCCCAAGGAGGAGATGGGGACCTCACTCGCCCCACCACAGGGAAACCCAACACCGGGGCAGGGAAGGTCTGGAAGGTTAGGAAGGTGTGCACACTCAAAGAGAGGGGCATGCAGAGGTCTGGGGTTTGGGTTCTCGTGTGGTCTTGGGGTATCCCTGGATGGGAGAGCTAGGACATGTGTCCCATTGGGTGGGCAGGGGCAGAACCCAGCCCTTCTCCCACCAAACAGGGCTGGCTTGGGACAGGCTCTGGAGGCACCAGCCCAGGCCCTGTTTCCAAGCTGAGGGATTTATTTTTCTTTGGGAGTGAGTTCTCAGAAGGGAAAAGGGTGCTGTGACTTTGGATAACTTTGTGTACTGAAGCTGCAATTTTTCTTAAAAGTATAATTTTAAAATTATGCCTTTTTCTAGCCTCCATTTTACCTGTCTTTACTTCTTCTGCCCTGCCTCGTTCAAGGTGGAAAAGTATCTGACGATTCAATTTATCCTCCAAACTATAGCCACTAGGAAAGGCAACTCTCCCCTCAATTTTACCAAGTGTGTGTTTTAACCCACAATGTAAAGAAGCAGCTCAATAGGCTGGAGATTTAGCTCAGCGGCATAAGCACCTACCTAGCAAGTGTGAGGTCATGAATTCGATCCCCAGTACAAAAAAAAAAAAACAAAAAAAAAAACTCACTAATAACTTTGCAAAGGGAATTTAGATTTAGGTGAATTTACATCATTTTAAACTGCAAGAATTGTTAGTTATAAAGACAGTTCAACAATGCTTTCAGGAGGTTGATTTGGCTTTAAATCACTAACTACACAAGTAAATTGGAAAGACAATATAATGATATTTGATTTAACTCTCCTCAGTTCTTAAAACTCAAAAAGTGTTTAACTGAATTTTTTTGTAGATAGGAACAAGATAATTCACCAAAGATACTTTTAAATCAGTAACTATATACCAAAAAACAAAACAACAACAAAAAAATTCTCTGTCCCTTAAAATGCTGACTTTTAGAAACACAAGAATGAAGTGAAACCTCAGTGAGAGAGAAACTCGGTGCATACAGAAGGTTCCAGAAGCTTCCCTGAGTCCTGGGTGGCCCCACACCTTTGACCCAGTGATGGACTTCCAGGGCCCTGGCAGAAGGGGAAGCAGGATCTCATCACTGCATTCCTCAAATGAGGCAGGCAGACAGCAGAATACATTTCCAACAGTGGAGGAGTCAGTTACGGGGTTTCCACAGTTTAGGCTGTCATGAAGCCTTTAAAAGTTTACTTTTAACGTTTGACACGGTGTCTTAGTCACCAGGGCTAAGAGTCCTCATTGCTGGGACAGCATACCCAATGCCCACAATTTAAAGGAAGAAAGGTTTATTTTGGACTCACACTGCCAGTGAGGTAAGCTGGCCCCAAAGTGGAACCGGCATGGCCAAGGGGCCTGGCGGAGGACAGCTGCTGACCTCACAGCAGCCAGGAGGCAGCGAGGGGAAGGAGGAGCCAGGAGGAGATGAACCCTGCCTGGCTGCACCCCAGCCACCTGTCTCCTCTGATCAGACCCCACCTCCTGAGGGCACTCATGTTGCAGCTCACTCTCCCACCCCCCAAATCCTGCCCCAGCCACCAACCCCACGAGCAGAGAATCATCTCGTGGAAACCAGATTGTCTCCCAAGCCTTAAGGACTTCTAAGAACTGGAACTGAGACAAGGAGGGGTCCAGCAAAACAGCTCTGCCTGCTGTTACTGTGCCAGGTCAGCTCTGCTTCTCAGGCCAGTGTCTCTCTCCTGGTTACTGTTCATCCAGAGCTTTGCTTGCGTTCTCATACTGCCTGGCCTGACCTAGCTCGTCATTTCTACAGCCACTGGATCGAAGGACCTCAGATCCAGTCACACTGCAAACACCCCATCCTGAGCCCTGAATGAGATGCGATTTGGTACAGGAGACCTCTGCATCATTGTTAAACCTCAGTCTAGACTCTGAAGATGCTCTCAAATACGTGAGAGCAAAACTTTAGAATCAGTTTAAAATGTCACAGCAGACCAGGGAAATGGAAAACACAATTTCATGTATTTTCACTGGTTTAAAAAATTCTAACCTGTTTTTCATAAACACACATAAAATTTCATACTGTATCCAAGTACACAAGAAAGACAAGGAAAGAGAGAGGGCAAAGGAAAGAGAAAGAGAGAAAGAGAGAGAGAAGAAAGGGAGGAGAAGGGGAAAGAGGGAAGGAGAGAAGCAAACAAAAGCTTTCTGCTCTCATATGAACTAATTGCAGAGATTGGTTATCTATTAACAAGTACTGATGTCTGTGTGGGCAAAGTAAAATGAATTCAACCTTGATTCAACCCTTCTGAAAGACACTGCAGGTAAGTGTTTATTCTTTGCACATCCTTAGGGGGAAAGACATCTGTTTTTCTTCGCATGGGGCACATCCCAAATACCGATTTCCAGTAAACATACATCAAATGTTGAAGGATTCTGCATTGCTTTCTGGTGGCTGGAGCACATTACGAAGGAAAATCACCCTTGAAAAGCAAATCACAAAATTCGAGCTCCTGGTTAATGACTGTCAAGAGCTGCCAGATAAGAACAACTATTTAAATATAATTATTTATTCCATCAAACACGAAAGACCCTCCCAGAAGCACTAGTAATCCTATCTTCTACTCAACACTGTAGGTCACACTTTCAGAAACTGAGCTCTGCTCTCCCCTCCCTCTCCACCTGCGGGCCGCGGGGCACCAAGCCAAGCCCGCCCTACGCCACGCACAAGCCATCACTGCCGAACAGCCCTTCCATCCTTCTATTCCCAGCCAGCCCAGGGGCTCTCTCCGGACGCCACACTCCCACTTCAGCCCTCCCAGATGCCTGGGTCCCCACACTGGCGAGCCGGGGTGGGCGGGAGCCGTGGAGGGGTGCGCCGAGTGGGGGAGAGGGCCGGCCGGGCAGTTTCTCACAGCGAGCCTGGGGCTGACTAAACTGCAACCTGCAGGCAGCAGGAGTGGAGGAGTCCAGGAGAGAGGGGAGGACGGCCTGGGTCTGAGGCCGAGGTAGAGAGCAGGTTCAGCAGGTTCACTCACAGTCCCTCCAAGAAACCAGAGGCCCCCTGCAACCCTCTCCATGCAAGCAGCCCTGCCCTGTCACCCTAGAGACTGCCCACGGCCCGCTTTCCTCCCACCCCACCTCCAAGCCTAAGAGCCTCTCTGACAAAGGACACTCGGCAGAAACATCCCTGCCAAGTAGCCCCACAGCCTTCCTAACCCGCTCCCGCTGCCTCTGCTTCCCCAGGCTGCGAAGCTCCCACCCACTCATGCAGGCTGCAGCTTATGGAGGACCTGTTTCTGTAACCCTGTAGATGGCCCCCTGCACAGAGATGGGGGCAGCATTGCAAAGAAACCAAATCAACGGAGCAGGAAAACATTGCCTCTCCTTTCACATGTGGCCACTTTAGCCACTTAAAAAGGATTTTTTGAGTCAAGCATCCACTGAATGTCAAATGGACAAAGCCCTCGCTGGAACACAGGCAGACAGAAGTCAAGCTACACGGAGAGGACAGAAAGCCTGGGCTGCTGTGCTACGCGGGTGAGGACCTCAGGGCTGGAGCAGCCAAGGGAAGCCTCGAGAGAAAGCCGGGGCCGGACAGTGACCAACACGAGGAGGCCACAGACACAGGATACACACTGCAGGCCGTGACCAGGGTCCAGTGCAAAGGGAAGAGTCGCATGGATTGGCTTGCACTGCCTCACTGTGGTCCAAGCCACGATCAGCTCTCCTCCTCCAAGCACAGAGCTCCCTGCCTGTTCCCGAACCCCGTCCCCTGCAGTGTAGCCTCAAGGCAGCACCGGAGGATCCAGTCCAGGCAAAAGCCAGAGCCAGTCGACCTCTGCCCCAAGTCCCTCATGTCCTCCCCCTCCTAGAAGAGGCTGAGACCTTCACGAAGGTCCACACAGCTCCAGCACAGCTCCTGGACCATCCAGCCAGGTCCAAGCACGGGGCCTTTGCTTTGGCATCACCTCTTCTCGTCTTTTGATAGCCACAGGGTCCACTCCGCTACCCACTTCATCACTTTATCAAGGAAGGCCTGGCAGCGGGGCCTTCTCTGATGACCCCACGAAATGTTTCAACTGTTCTGATGCCACGTGCGCCCTTCTCTGCCCTCCATCTCCTCCCCCGCACTCTTCTTAGCCTGGCGGACAGTATCACAGCAAAGGTTTATCACATCCTCCCCGCTGGAATGCAAGCTTCGTCCAGAAGTAGCCATGACAGACGGACAGTGCCTCTACCCTGGGCTTCCCAGGAGAGTAACCAGAGCACAGTCCCGTCCAGTGAAGTGATCGGGTCTTTTCAGCTTCACAAAGACTCCTGGCTGCAGTGAGACTGATAACAGGAGTGATGCTTAGTGAGCAGCACTGCGGACCACAAAGGTGCCCTTTCAAGGCTCGCAAATCGGCTCGCAAAGGCCTTAACCCCAAACACCATCAATGCAGAAATGAGGTGATTAGCTCACCAATGTGTGAACTTTTGGGGGACATACTTGAACCACAGCACTGTGGTACTTACGTTTACCCAAAAATTTCGAGAGAAAGACATAACGAACTATTTATAGTTTTTAATAGTCAAGACCTTTTTTGGTATTCCCTCCTGGCCCCAAGGCAAAGCGCCTTTGCAGGAACAGTTATCGATTTACTTATTTGGTTGTGAACCACAGATTTAAGCCGACTTCAGAAGCCCCAGCTACTACTGAGAAGTAGTTCTCGCCCTCCTTCCAGACAGTCTCAGGGGACCTGACAACACGTGGACAGACAGGGAACATACAGGGGAGCCCTTCCAGAAGAATGCGACAAAAATCATATGCTTTCTGCCCCTCCTTTCACCGCCCACTTCTGAAGGGACTAGCAGCTCCTTGCATTGCAGAACTAAGCTGCGAGTGTCCTACTGAGCCAAAGCTCTTGAGATCAAGGCTTCTCTGAGACAAAAGGCTTTACTGAGACATTACTGATGCTACCCAGGGAAAGAACCAAGTCCAGGGACTCAGTTCTTACAACCACCAGCATCGGGGCTGGAAAGCAGGTGGTTGCTAAGAGCATTTTTTTAATCCTGAAAATCGGGCAAACAAAGATCTAAATTGTTTACACAGAATTTACATCAGCTAAGAGGGTGGATAATGCAAAGCAGGTAAACCTGGGCACAGGAAGGCAGTCCACAGGACAGTTGGGCTGCTTCTGGGCTGGCTGGGCTTGGCTGTCCAAAAAGCTCATATGTAAAGGGCATGGGCCCTCACTGCCCATGCTGGGGTTGAGTCAAGGTTGGACAAACATTCAAGATCTCAACTGTCTTTTTGTTGGTGACACACAGGACTGTAAACAGATCACCTTCTCTATCTCTGCCAGAGCCTTGTCCAACCCCTGTCCTTAAACTTAGGATGTCTCAGGGTTTTTAGGACTTTAGGAATAAAAGTCCTGCCACAGACTAAGAAGGAAAGGTCCTCCTCCTGTGGCAATGCTGGGGTAGGCTCCAGGACACCCGGCAATGGTGAGCTTGGAGGGAAAGAGGGCGTGTTGGGCTCTACTGAAGAAACTAATAAAAATCTTAATAAAAGCAGCTTTTATCTCTGCAGCTAGAGTCCAGCGATTAGAAAGACAAAGGTACAGAAAGAGAGAAAAACCGGGCTGTCTTGGTTACTTTTCTCTCTCTGCTGAGACAAAATACTTGACACCCCAAATGAAGGAAGGAAAGTTTAGTTTACAGTTTGTGGAGATTTCAGTCCATAATCAGCTGACGCCAAGGCTAACGGGCAACTGTTCATGGCACCCGCAAAGCAACAAGAGCAAAAGGGCAAAAAGGGCAAAGAATGCCTCCTTCCTCCCTTATATTGCAATGCCAGCTATCCATCCCTGGCAGGTGCAATACTCACACCACCAGTCCCAGTGCTAGACAATGAGTGAATCACAAAGGCTGGACTCAGCCACCTTTAAAAGGCCCCCCACCATGATTTGGGGGGACATCCAGACACAAACCATAACACAGACCTAGAAAAGCACCAAGTAATACAATTAACTTGAGAATTATCAGAGGAAGAGCTGACAGACAAAGCACGAAGGAAGCCAGAACCATAAAAGCAGGATAACCATTCCTCAGCCACCTCCAACAGAATACAAAGGGGACTGGCATGGCCACCAAAAAGAAAACTCTTATTCAATATATAAAGCTACACACACCTATACATTTATATATATTTTTTCTCTCACTCTGCTACGGCACTAGATATACACACATTCCCTTATTTAATCACTAACTCTAAGCTGCCTAAAAAGAAGCCCCATCCCACCCAAAAAAAAAACGTTACCCATCACAGAAGGGCTGTAAGGAGTCAAAAAACCAAAGGATGTAGGCAGAGGTGCCCGCGTTGAGTCAGTCATCCAGGTTAGAGTCAGACTGTGCTAAGTTCCAGGTGCCCACCTGGAGCAAAGGGTCACCAGTCTTAATAAAAGGAGCTGAGGACAATGGCTCCAGGACATGCACCTGGACCCCTGTCTCACCTGTCTTCTGCTTTGTCCTCCTCCTCACAAATAAGTCATCATCCTTTTTAAACTCCGCTCCCTAATCCAGTATTGGTGCTGAGTTTATGAGCCCAGTCAGCCGCTCATCCCAGCTCAGCGGCCAGCTGTGCCCAACCCACACGACAATCTCCTAGCCTACAGCTATGGGCCAGGAGAAATCGGCGCAGCCACCCCTGGAAGTTCTGCCCACCTGAAGCTGCCTCCTACCCCGGGACACTGATGCACAAGACTCACCCTCTCCCGCTGACTGCGCACCTGCACGCAGGGTGCACCCATACAAAGCAAGCGGGTCTTCTCCCCTTCTTTCTCTTCCCACTCGTTTCGCCAAAAGTCCACTGCAGTAGTGGAGACATCGTTCACTCAATGCAGAACAAATGAGAACACATGAGTGAAAGCAAGCTTGGTGACTGATGGAAAGATCACTGCAGAGCAGATAATTCTTACAAATAGTATACAACTATTTTAACTGGGTTACGTATCAGGTTGAGCTACGGGACTACGAGTGAAACTGCCAATTCCATTCTCAGGAGGCTGCAAACTTCTGCTTGTTTTAACGACCCGACTTATTTTAATTCATTAAATTTGTAGAAATTACATTACTGCTCTCAAATTTAATGCACTAGAAGATGCTTTTCAATGGATTGATTAAAACCCATTCAAAGAAATCCATTTGGTTTATAAATGCAATTAAACATTTATTTTTGCTTGGAATGCGGCACCATTAAAATCAGAAACATGCCATTGCCTTAAACAAATAATTGTTTCAAACAAATTAAAATCTCATTAAAATGCAAACCAATTTTAATTGGTTGTAATAGGGGAAACGTTTCCAGACACTCTGCCCTTCTCCCCTGCCTTATCAGTCGGTTTATATTTAAAGAAAGATCCCAGCATAAGACAAGAGCTCCTCTTCTGTAACAGGAGGTGCTTCTGCAACAATGCATGGTTCACTGGGACAAATCTAGGTTCTTTTTCTTAAGAGTAGAAATATTTTTTGAGAAAAGAAAGTTTCTGTCTGAGAGAGAGACAGAAGGGGTCCCGAGTGGGCTGCCCTACATCAAGGTTCTGAATCTTAATATTACCACTCCTCTCCTCTTCCAAGAAGAAAGCATTATCTTTCCTGCCCTGTGAAGAAATTAGGGTCTTGGTGCTCAGCAGGCTGAGGACCAGAGATGCTATGAGCTCCCACTCATCCCGATCTAGCACCTGAGACAGGACCCACTCCTGCCCCTTCCTCCAACACTTTTCTTCTTGCATCAGGGAGTCTGCATTAAATTTCAGTCACAGGGTTAGAGAGTCCTCATTAATGCACCAGACGTCTCCCACTGTTTAGTACATACCCGAGATCATGGATGGGACAAGAAAGGAGCTGACCTACGAAACTTAGCCAGAGTTGGAAGAAGAAAGATAAGAAAAACACTGTGGAGGCTGGATATGGAAAAAATTTTCCCCCTCCCCAGGTCAGGCTGAGGAGGGAGGAAATGGAAGAGGTGCTAATAAGAATGTGAAGACAGAGAACCTGACTCCAACCCAAGCCTACGAATCATAACCCAGGACCTGGTGCCCGAATGTTGTATTTTAACAGGTACCCAATTGAGAGTGCTGCTAAAATCACTAGATAATATATCTATATAGTTTCAAGTTAAATCAAAATAATTTCCCTAACTATATCCAAATTTGTTAAACTAACTTAAAAAGAACCAAAAGGCAACCAAGAGCCTTAGGTATTCCAAGAAGATTTTAAGTCCTATCCCCCAGTAATATGTACAGGAACATAATGAATGAAAATGTGAAGAACACGAGGTTTTACTTAAAAGATGCCTGAAGGGCCAGATGCAGTAGCGCATGGCTAGAACGCAGCTTAGTGGAGAGGCTGAGACAGGAGAATCACAAGTTTGACTTTAGCCTAAACAATTTAGCAAAACCATGCGTCAAAATATGTCTCTGGTAAAAGCCAGAGATGTAACTCAGTGGTACAGCACTTAACCGGCATGTGCCAAGCCCTGGGTTCAATTCCAAATCCAATAAAAATAATAATAAAATGAAAAGATGTGTGGAGTGTTACAGTATTACATTCAGCAGGTTGAAAACTGCTTGTTAAAAGCAGGCTAGGAAAGCCAAGGTAGGTGAGAAATCAGAGCACAATTCACTGCCATTCATCTCTGCTCAGAAATAAGAACTAGCCATTGATTTGTCCCTTAGCTTTCCAGTCTCTGGCAGAGTTACCAAAATTTTCACAAGCCCATCCACATAAGCAGAAGGTAAACACACAGGATGTCCAGGTAATGAGACTGGGACAAGTCTTCATGATACATGAAGGGTGGGGAGTGCAGAGAATCACAAAGCCAGACCACACCTTCCTGTGAGCCAGACAGTGCTCGGGCTGGGACACAAGCAGAGCAACACACACACACACACACACACACACACACACACAGGCATTAGGATTTTTGTCTTTTTATGGAATAGGAGTGGAATACGGTCAAGCCAAGGCACTGATAAGTCATATCTTTGAAAGTGCTGGAGGAAATATGATGTCCCAGATGATTTGGGAGTACAGGTATCTGTCAGGAATCAATATTCTACAGGATTGTGAAATTGCTTTAAGTCACTACAACATAGTGGCAGATTATACTGCTGACACACTGGGGAAAAAAATGAAGGCTTTGCTGTGGAAAAGGTGAGACGAACCAAGAGACCTGAAAAATTTGAGTTCTAACAGTGAGAGTCTGGGTTAGGACGTACAGCAGTACTATGTTTCTGGCAGAAAGAGATGTTCAGATATAAGTAATGTATACTGATGAGACCGAATTATTAAAGCATGCAAACTACAAGGGAATTGGTTCTTCCTGAGTGCAAGAGGGATTCTAGTGCCCCACCTTGGATGGGAAAAGGAAGAGAAGTCTCTAGTTACCATAGTAATGGCAAGGTTTATTTTTGAAATTTCTGCATGAGACATTAACTTTTTAAAACCTTAGACTTTATAGAAAAATAAGCAATATCTATTGCTGGTTTTAATACAGATGACTTCTACAAGGATCCTGAGAGTGGGACTGTATTTGTGTGACCACTGTGAGCCAAGAGTTAAAGCCCCTGTGATCCTGTGCCCGGATGTTGCTGTGTATCAGCCAGCCAGCTTCCTGTCACTGAGGAAGCCATATGCCCAACAGCAACTAATTACCTAATAAAATATATAGTCTTAAATATTAAAAAATGATACATGAATTATCAGTCTACAGTCCTACACATACAGCAAGTATAGTGGTGTTTTTGTGATCACCGTTATGGTACGTCTCGGGCTTTTCTCCAAGCCATCTTCAGGACTGATTTTACAGAGGTAGTCTGGCTTCTGAGTGTCTGCAACCTAGCTAGGCCAGACTGAGATACAGAGCAAGGATAAAAACAGACACCTGATTTTAAAAACAATACAAAAAGATAAAATTTCTTGTTAATAAGATATATACTGATGACAGGTTAAAACAGTGTTACAGATCTATTGCACTGGGCAAAATATAATACTAAAATTAATTTCACCAATTCTTTTTACTATTTTAGTGTGGCTATTTAAAAATTAATCTGTATAATCTAAATTGTATTTCTACTAGAATACTGCTGGACAGGCAACTAGACTCCAATTGAAGGATATGAGCTTTTTCTTTCTTATGCATGTGGCACTGGGGATGCTCATGCTAAGCAAGTGCTCTACCACTGAGCTATATCTCCAACTCGAATTTTAGACCAGAAATTAGTCTCTAGGCTGCAACTTTTTAAGTATTTTTCATGAACATAATTTCTCATAATGAGCTTCTTGTAAAAACTTGGGAACAAGAAGTTCAGGATAATGTCCACTCTCAGAAATATGACCTTTAAATGTTTGACATGTTACTAACATCAAAGCCACAGAGAAGAATTTTGTCTTTTTGTAGACATGAAGGAAATCAACCAGCATGCATACCTTTTCCAAAGGCTACTCTCCGCTGGCATGGAGAGGGGTAATTTCTGGGCAAGATCTTTCACAGAAATCAATTCTGGGCTTTGTCTATAAATGATCAAGTGAGTCACAGACCCCAGAACTCTGACAAACACACACGAGTCTCGGAAATGCAGCCTGGGTTATTTTCAGAGCATGGCTTTATCAATGGACCACTGCAGTAAGTTAACCTTGATTCTAGCAAATAATTCCAGAGCTGAGAATACAAAGCAAAAGGACAGCTGGGGGCACAGCTCAATGGCATAGTGCTTGCCTAGTATGTTAATTAGCTTTATGTTGCTAGGACCAAGTATCTCACACTCACAATTTAAGGAAGGAGAGCTTTACTTGGCTCACAGTTTCAGAGGACTCAGTCCATGGTTAACTGGCTCTAGGCAGGAATACCATTGTGAAAAGACATGGCAGAACAAAGATGTTTAGTTCATGGCAGCAGAAAAACCTCCATGATCTACACAACCACATCCAGAAGTATGCTCTACTAATCTAGGCAGAACTTGAGCCCATCAAGGTGACAAGCAAATTTAATTGTCACACCTCACCTGTGCAAGTCCTGACGAGAGAGAGAGAGAGAGAGAGAGAGAGAGAGAGAGAGAGAGAGAATCTAGTAAGACTAAGCCTGATCCACAAAGACTAGTGAGAATCCATTATGGAATTGTGGCCTCCAACAAAAATGAGTATTTGCTTTGCTTAATTAGTTCTGTTCTAAGCAGTATGTTCAGGCAGTGAGCAAGCCCATCAAATCTACTCACTCTGTTTGCATAGACCATGTAAGTGAGTTAACCCACTCACATTAGAAAGAAGGGGAAGATTTCACTGCTCTTTAAGAAAACAAATTCTATTGCTGAAAGATCTCTATCATCCAGGGTTTGAGGTTCTCTAGGTAATTAGTAATGGCTCTTTGTTCTTTTATACCACTTTAGGGTCTCAGGATGGGGTAACACTAAAACCTACCAGACAATTACTTCTAAAGAAGACTTTGAAAGAATTCAGCCAACTAAACTAGTTTTAAGCCTATGTGCCAAAAATCTGAGCAAAAAAAAAAAAAAAAATCAAATTCCCAAAGCACTTCAATAGTAGCCAAGTCCAAATCACAGTGAAGTGTGCGGCAGGGCACGGGGCTGTGGGGGGCTTTACATTGGGCTAAGACTGAGAAAGAAAAGAGCGCTCTCATCCGGATCCCACAGCCAGCAGCATTATGACAGAAGAATTCTGACCATTAATAACATTTCTTGACTTTAACCATAGCTTAAAGTATCATCCGTTTTGATGCTCGATACCTTACATTTAGTTTGCTCTAACAGAGTTCTACTTGCATGTAAATTAATTATAGAAAAGTGCTGCTTAAATCAAGAAGCTCAGGCAAACTAAGATGGGGCCTGCCGCTTAGAGCACTCGCAGCTCTTTGGCCCCACCTAACGACAGCACACCTGCGTTCCAGGAGCAGTTCTGGACCAGAGAATAGTAAGCCTCAGGAGCCGAGACTTCAGAAGCAAATTGGGAAATGGTGCTTCATGAAAAAATTCATATAAAGCTGCCTTGCACTCAGAAAGTATGAAGCCAAGTTAAAACCTGAGAAACTAATTATATCATAAAATTGTATGTTGGAGGGCAGTGAAATGAGTATTGTTATAGGGTGCTTACCCAATTATAAAAATGACATGTGACTATACATTTCCAAAGAAAGATGAGAACATATAAAGAAGAAACTAAACGTCATTCATCCAGTCAACACTCCGAGATGACAGCCCACAGCACTGTGGTCTATAAATACATGCGTATCTGCTTAGAGGTATGGATAAATGAGGTCGTGCTACAATGCCAAACTGCTCTGTACCTGCTTTTGATCACACAAATGTAATGCAGTCATTCATATTAATAAGCATAACACTTTTAATAGCCATTTGACATCTCGTCACATGGTGTGGCATGATCTAATTGAACAGCTCCCGGAAGGGAGCTATTTAGATTGTTACACATTTTCATCACCCTGCGGTTGCCCAATCATTTCTTCAGCATAAATTCTTAGAACTGGAATGGCTGGATTCTCAGCTATTGACGGGTGATTCTGGAAGGCCCTGTAGACAGGAGGCAGGATAAACATTCCCTCATCTGTGGAAAAGCAGGCCACTTTCTTCCTGATACCTTCGCCAATACCAAATGGTCCCTGTCTTCAGGAGCAGTGTCGTGGGTAGAAGAGCAGGGTCTACAGCTGCATCCTACAGCTCAGTTAGAATCCCAGATGTGCTAGGAACTAAGAAAGTTACTCAATTTTCCATAGATTTCTGTAAACTGGGGGTTGGATTCTTGCACCTACAAAGAAGTGTTGTTATTGGAATTAAATGAGCTGCTGCAAGACGAATTAGCTTATTACATTAAAAATGCTCACCTAAAAGGTAAAAGTAAATTTCATTGTTTTGCTTTAATTTATATTTACTTGATTCTTATAGAGATTGACCTCAGGTTTTTACTAGCAACTTTTATTTCGTAGGCCTATTTTAAGTAAAAAATCATTATCATTTTAAGTAAAACATCATTTAACAGCAATAATTTCTGGATCTTCCTGATATGTTTTTATAGGATAATTTCATTGGCTAGAACTTTTAAAACAAAGGAGATAATACCAATGGTCACAAAAATTCATATTTGTGACTTTATAATAAAATGCATTTTTAAATATTTCAAACGTCAAAAATTTTTACATGTGAGCATACAGACAACTTTTTCCATACATTCTTCTTATAAAGTATCCTTTAGATATAAATTCTGTATTGTTTCTTAATTGTAGTATTCCTTTATGGGGAAAAAAGCCTCAATATTTTAAATTACACTACTTTTCATTAACTAAATTTAACATGCACTTTTAATAAAGATTACAGTAAATTTTAACACTGGGAATATAATGAATAATATTTTTTAATTATACCACTCAAATTAACTTGCAAGGCAGAAGAAATTCAAAAGATGGTAATATATTTTACACAATGACTCAAATTCAATTAGGTAAATACATATCATAAACAAAAAAAATGTAGACCTAGACCACTATTTGCAACCAAAAATATTGACTGTTTTAACTTTAAAATGCTATGTTTTGGTCTAGCACTTTTGATTCCTTGTATTTTTGTCCTAAAACTGCATTTAATTTTCAGAAGAAAGACTCCATTTCTCACAATTCATACCCTTATATTTTCACACCCTAAGAAAAAGCATGAATTATTTCTAGGTACAGAGGTGTTCAGTAGATATATGGTCCCCACTTGCTAATCCCCAAAACAAGGATACTGCAGTTACAAAACATTTCAATAGATTTAAATTAAACAACAGTATTTCAACTCACCCTACATCAAATATTCTGGAAGGTCTTTTCCAAATCCTAACAATATGCATGACTGCCTCAGGGTGACACGTCTAGACAAAATTGTAAAGCAGAACTAAACCTATTTCCTGACCACTGAGAATGAGCCCCTCCTATTCAGGGAGCTCCGTGTGGATTATCTCCTGTTGCTATTTATCCTATCAACTGGGAAAACACTGCACCCCACCAGCGCCCCATTGCCTCTGCCATGCCTCCAGGAGCATTTCCAATCCCAGATTGCATATGGCGCTGTGGCACCCACTGCTGATCTTAGGCCTCTGAAAAAGTGGGAAGAGCCTCAGGGATGGGGCGCTGCAGATGTTGCTGGCATGGGGTTGGGGAAAGATGACTCAGGGATCACTGCAGTCAGCACCAAAGCGTGACCAGACCCCAGCCCGCCCACGGTGACAGGAGCCGAGGTGCATGATATTCAAGCAGAGGCAGATGATCTTCCTGTTTACCACGCCCTCCGGTCGCTTCCCTTGAGCCAGGGTGAGCATGGCTAAGTCAGGATCTAGCCCGATCAATTTGTTTTTGAAAGACAACCCTGTCTGGTACCTTGCAGGTGCATATGAGAAATCTTTGTAAAGACTTTCTTTTTAAAAGATTATACTTCTCAGTAACATGTGAGTGTCTTAGGTAGTTATGTGTAGAATAACATTTTCTACAAACTGGGTGAGAGAATTCAGAAATAATATAAATTACCTCAACCTCTAGCCACAGTATTGCCCTACCCCTGACTTCTGCTGTGACCTTATGGGAGTCACATAACCACACTGGCCCTTCATTTTTTCACCTAAAAAAAACTGAAGTGGGTTGCTACGATCTCCAGGACATGTCTAACTGTGCAAATCATATGGTCAGTGATTCGTTTGCAAATCAGTGTAATCATCTCTCCAACTTCTTCCCTCTTTTCCCTTACTGAAAAGTAAAACCCACTATTTCCATAAAACCTAAAATACAGAAGCATCCTATACCTAGGAAATTTGCCCAAATCTGGCAAGTTATTTATCTCTAAACTGAATTATGGCATTTGATTCCAACAAATAATCAAACGGGTCAGTTAACAACAATTATTAAAAGCACCACAGTTTAACACACTGGGAACTATGTCTCTCTCCTCGGCCTTCCACAAGTTCTAATACATACTATATTTCAGCTGCTAGTTTCTGTCAATGACACATTCTATGAAGTTCAGAGCATCTAGTGTTAAAACACGCATGCACATGTGCACACACACACACACACACAAAACCACTACCTAAGGGAGGAAAATCAGCAACTCAGCTTTACCAGGCAAATCATGTTAGACCCTAAAAAAGCCCAAATGGAAAACTACAAAATCAAATGATAAAGATGATAATTTGTGTAAACACACTGACCAAACAACCATCTATACAGATGACTAATTAACACTAGTTGTTTGGTAAGTAATTTTGTTAGTTCTGTGCTAGACACAGTAAGCACACAGAAAGTGAGTGCTCCAGTCCACGTTCTCCATGGCTTACAGCCCGGCTGGGGAGACAACATTAAAGAGAATAACAAATTGCTCCGAATTACAAATAATGAAATGTTAGGTTCTGCTCAGGAGTGGAGGGGTTGGATCAGATCGGAGCAGAAAGGCAGCCTCCCAGAAACAGGCTACACAGGGGAAGACTTTCAGGTCCCAGGAACAGAGGAGTGGCTAGAAACTCCAGCAAGACCGAGGGAAAGTCCAGATTAGGGTCTGGGAGGGGAAGCAGTGCGCCAGGGACTGGAGAAAAGCATGTTCACGGAGGGAGGCAGGAGTAGACACTCCAGAGAAGCAGGAAGCAGAGAGCCAGGAACAGCACGGGAAAGGCCACAGCACAACCACGAGTCGCTGAGAAATATCAAGTGAGACATCGGGTGGGAAATAACGGAGCCAGAGCCACTCGACGCCACTGTTTTCCTACAGCCAACTCAACACAGAAAGAGCTCATAAGGGGAAGGATCAGTATTCAAGCCAACTCAAAGACCGGCTCATCCATAAAGCCTGAGGAGTTAATTCAAATAAAGTAAAACCTGGGCCAAATCAAAGAGGTTAAAACAACTAAACAGAACAAAACTTAAACAGATACACAGTTATCTGCAAGGAGTAAAGGTCTGAGCTGGAAGGCACAAGCGACCCCAGCTGGCAGGAGTGTGGGGACAGGGTCACCAGCAGGGTGGCCAGAGCCAGGGTGCAAGGATGGTGTCTCCCGTGGGGGAAGATGGGAAGGTGGGTAAGCACAAGGTCACCACAGCAAAGGTCCATCACTCAGGCCTCACAGAGCCCTGATGTCCTAACACATAACACGATTGTGTCACGCTTCCTAAGTGGGACGTGTCACAAACACAGGATTGGTGAGTTGTGTAAGAACTGTGAGATGAGATGTCTGAACCGACCCTGCTCCTCCACCTCCCACCCAGCCTGAACACCTCGCTGGAAGATGAGTCATCGGCCAAAACAAAGCACCCTTGGGCAAACACAAAGGCTGGAAGAAGAAATAAAGAAGTGAGGATGGGCAGGAGTGGAGCTGGCAGGTGACAAGCAACCGAGAAATAAAACACATGCAGCACAGAACGGCCTTGGGAAACCAAAGAAAAACCAAAGAAAACAATGAACACAAGCAACTTTTAAAACCACAGTGAGATATAACTACACACCTGTTAGAATGGCTAAAATTTAAAAGACAAGACAGTATTAGGTGTTGGCAATGATACAGAATAACTACAGCTCTCATCCCTGCAGGTCAGAATATAAAATGCTGCAAACTCTGCGTAAAACTTTTTCTTTTTAAATTAAGCATCAGCATGCCATGTTAACCACAAGTCTCCTATTTATTCAAGAGAAATGAAAATGGCCAGAGTGGTGGCACATACCTGTACTCCAAGGTACTCGGGAGGCTGGGACAGAAGGATCACAAGTTCCAGGCCAGCCTGGGTGACTTAGTAAGACTCTGTCTCCAAATTTAAAAGATAGGGAGGGCTGGGAATGTAATTCAGTGGTAGGAACCCCTCAACTGAGAGAGAAGAGAAAGTGGGAAGGGAAATGTCATATGCAAATGCCCGTCGGCAGCTTTATTTGCAATAGTTCAACCCTAGATTTACCTGGAATGTCCATCAGTAGGTGACTATCCCACCTGGCCTTTTCTATGACCTTTCATAGGTCTATACAGACATCTAGAAACAGGACTCTTCCTTCCTCTAACATAAACTAAATCGTGTTAAGGAAAGGGTAAACAGTCAATAAAATCTGTGGTCATTCTCACAGAACAGTTATATTGAGAATTTAAATCAGATTGAAAAGCAGCCTGTCATATAGCAAATTCAGAAAAAATGGGGAGAAGGCAAACAGAAACGGGGGAAAGGGATCATTGGAAACTACAAGCAAAATAAACTAGCTCAAAAAGAAATCAAATTAAGATGATCAGACCCTTGTATAGACTTGGATTCTCTTTGTGCACCAATATTTTTCCTTGGTACAAATTTCATTTTATGATTCAGATGATGGTAACAGTTCTGGATCCACTGATAGTGTTTTCCAGATGGTCAGTTCGTGGCCATGATTTCATCAAGTTTCAGGTGAATCAAATCTTAAAACAACAAAATCACCCTTTCCCAGAAACCCAATCGAAAAAAGGTTTTTCTTCTGTTAAAGCCATTTATTAGCCAGGCGCAGTGAGAACAGCTGTAGTCTCTGTACTCTGGGAAGTTCGGGCCCAGCCAGGGCAACTTAGCAACTGAGGGCCCATCTCAAAAGAAAAACCAAAAGAGGGCGGGGGAGGCAGCTCAGTGCAAAGACCCAGTACCACTGTCCAAAAGTCATTTACTAATAAAGCAGAAAATGATAGATGTACAAATCTCTGCAGCAATTCCCAACCACCAACATCCATCCCTCCTCCCCTCTAAACAAAATGCTGAACAAAATGACATGATCTTGCACTGTGTTTTAAAAGTCTGAGTAAGCTGGGCGTAGTGGCACACACCTGGAATCCCAGCACTCACGAGGCTGAGGCAGGAGGATCGTCGTAAGTTTGAGACCAGCCTGAGCAACAAAGTGAGCCCAAGGCCAGCCTGAACCCATAGCCAGACTGTGTCTCAAAAAGACACAAAAAACAGTCTGAGTGATACTGACCTTTTAAAAACCAGGTCACAGCAACTACACTCTTTCATCTCAACAGAGATTAGAAAACGAACACAGAGGAAAGTCTGAAGGCCGTGCCACCCATGGAATGAGTGTGACACTGGGCGTGGACATTCCATGGTCAGCAGCAGCAGTGAGCCCTGGGCCTTGTGATGACCGTGCCACCTGCCCGAGCCCTGGGCCATGTGATGACCATGCCACCTGCCCCCTGGTCACTGGTGACAGAGCACCATCCTGTGGGGGAGAAAGGGGTCCTTGCTACTCTCTCAGGAGATCAGAAAGAAGAAAGGCCAGCGGCCGTTACCCCAACTGCCATCTGTGCTCCCAACTGTAACTCCAGCTCGGGTTACTGTGCCAGGTGAGGTCTCTGAAAACAGAAGAGGACGCCCGCCTGGTGGGCATAGGAGGCTGGGGTGAGTCAGGCCATGCCACACACCGCCACCCCAGCCCCGCGACAGGGGAAGAGAAACTGCGACTGCACAGAGGAGATTCTGACAGGCACAAGAAGCGCAAACGGCGGGCCGGGCCCCTGGGGAAGACGGGCACAGTCTGGCCTTGCTTCCCGTGGTGATGGTGAAGCGTCGTGATGGCAGGGAGGTGTCATTCCTCACCATCTTCTTAGACTTGCTTCTGAAGTCTCCTATTTTACATCATGAAATGAAACCGTTTCCAAGATAATTAACTCCCAAATCTCTTTGTTCTTTGAATTCTATTAGACAAAAATAGCTCCTCACTCCGGTCCTCATCTGCAGATCTCTCTGTCTTAGTGATTCGACCAGGGGTGGCCTGGCCAGTGAGCCTCCCTCCCTGCCAGGCCCAAGGACCAAACCAGCTGGCAACGTCCATGATGCCGGCTTCATTTGGGCCCAGGAAATACAAATGCAACTGTTCTCAGAGCCTCCCACAAAGGACCCGAGAATAAGCTACTTCCACGTCCTCCTCCTTCCACCTACACAGAAGCCAGGGCCCTTTATTCTACTTTCAAACCCATGTCTACGCTTTTCCGATGCTCTCTCCCAATCCTTCTGAAGCAGGGTACCCCCACATTACCACCCTCCCTGGGGACATAATCATCAGCGGCTTTTTCCAGTTTCATTCTGGCTCTTTCAGCCCGAAGCACCAGGATTAGGGCACCTGAGCAGGCGTACACGCCACTCCAGCTGCCACATCCCACCCCCATGCTGGGCCCATCTGGAAAAGCCCGTATGTCACAGAGCAGGGGAAATGCGATGTAGGCCAGGGCCCCCAGGACTCCCGCAATTAGAATTATGACCTGAGTCCACCAGTGTTCTGGGCTTGTTCTATTTTCTAACCATAAAGACCCCACCGAAACTAAGACAGATCCTATTTCCTTTCGAGATATCAAGTGACAGATCTTTGGTGACTAAGCTCAGACATTCAATTCTCCTTCCATTATAAAACAATCAAGAGAGAGAAAAAGGTCAAAGGAAAACCCAAAGATTAATTCCCAGGGTTCTGTAGACAAGGGGCAAAAAGTTAGCCTAGAATTACCTCATCAGCCATGCTAAACCCAGCAAGACTCAAGGGAGGTCAAAGGTTGCTGGCATGATAATTTTTCACGCACATATTAGGAGAAAGGATGATAAACCCCAAATAGCATAGGACTGATTGTTTGTCAAATGTCTGTTCAAAGAAGGGGATGCACCCCACCTGGAGAAGGGTCCCATGGCCCCCGACCAATGTGTCATTTCTTATTAACAAACTAAAGAATTTGGCAATAATTTTTTAAAGCAGATGGATTGGACTATTTTGGGAAATGCTAAGGGGCTGATTTGCTATTGCTTGTTAGAACCTCAAGTTATAAAAATAAGATTTTGGCTAATGTAGTCTTCTTCCCAATTCAGCAGTGTTTATTACAGGCAACAGACACTGCTCTAACTTTCTCATCTGAATTAATCTGTGAAGCGGGAGCTAGAGCTCATGGGAAGTTCAAATGATTAAAATCATGCTCGATTCAGTGTCCTCAGGCCTCTGACATAAGAAGAATTAAGTTGAAAGGCAGCCACGTGCTCAGGGTAATACAAACCCACATCACAACTGTTTTAAATTGTTCATGAGGTGAAAAGCCACTGTTGCTTTGCTACCTTTAACCCTACTCTTGCTGTAAACAACTTACCCTGTCTTTCACTTAGTCTGTAATAAGGATTAGTAAATGTCCCCTATAAATGCCTTGCTTGAATAAAATCCAGACAAACTCCTCTCTTCTCACTGTGCCAAGCAAACCCTTGGCCATCCTATCAACCTCTGACCCAGAAGGGCAGAAGGAAAGCAAAGCTGTCCGGTTACTCACTTTCTATTTCCTCAGCTTTGCTCAACTCCATTGGATCCACAGCAGAATCATCCTCCACCCAACCCCTTTTTGTGGCTCTTTCCTTAGATCAATCATCTGGCTGATGCTTACTGAGTATCTGCTATTTCACTGGCAGTCCAAATACATAGCTACAAATCACCTTTCAGACCCAATCCTAAAATCTCTTAACAGACTAACACAGCACCTTACTATGTTTTTTAGAAACCAGAAGACTGGTATAATGGCCAAGAACTCTCTTCACCGTGCCATGGACCAGGAGAAGCCAGTGAACAAGAGGAAATGCCCCGCACACTCTGTCTGTGAGGTTGACCGCCTTGGAAATCAGACTCCCCAAATCAATTCATGTTTGGTTTCTGAGGTTTGGATGATGGCTGCTGCGTGGGGTTCCCTTTAAGTGGTGTGCTGATGGCTCTTGGGCGCCATCTCCTTAAGCTTCAGAGACCTCAGACTTTCAGCCTGCGATGAGCTACAATGAAAGGATCCAGCTTGTGTGACTTTCCTCCAAACAGTCCCATCGCCACAAAAAGATGGACAAATCCAGTCCCTTCCTGTCTTTTGAGAGTCCAAGGTTAACTAGCATGGGTTACCTTTTACATTAAGAAATTCTACTCCTAAGAAATAGTGAGAACTTGTCAGAGCAGAAAAATGACAAGATTCTCAGCTCTTAGGGAACTTTGAAGGCTGCAGAGGGAGCGATGTAGGAAACGCAAGGTTGGGCAAGTATATGCAGTACTGCTGCAGCTGGCCAGGGGTGGACGCCAGGAACCAAGTCATTGGGAACTGTCCAGAGAGTTCAGAACAGAAAGGGCAGCGTGATCTGAAGCAAACCATAACTGATGGCTGTGACTGCAGTCAACTGGAAAGAGTGCACACTGTCATCCTTGGGGTAGATTCTGAATGGGCAGGAAAACAGGTGAAACAGTGAGGTGAGGTGAGCTGGACTTGGGCTTCGTTTTAGGGCTGAGAGTCCTGCAAGGCTGGACAAGCAGAAGGAGCTACTGATGTTTTGTGGAAAGATGCATTTTAGGAAGATTCTTTCAAATTTGCTTGACTCCTTGTTTTTCTCATCTTTGACTTCTTTCTGATCTCTAATAACTGGAAACCCCTCCATTTTCAGGCTCAGTGGACTGGCTTTGTGGTGCACTGCCACATGCTGACTCCAGCCTCTGCCTCAAGAGCACCCCGGGTCTCCCCAGGCTCTTGTTAGGGTTCCTGAACAAATGCTGCAGGGTCAACTTCAAGCCAAGGCTCTGTCTTCAGTAAACTGGAATCTATTTTATCTTTTATTTTTTAAAGAGTAAGAACAATTAAAAACAATCACACAAAATTTCAAAACCAGATAGTAGGAGCGTAAGGATGGTTAATACACTGGGTGTTGTTACCTTCAAAGCAGTTGCTCAGGTTGCAAGATCCAGGCATGAACACCTGATCAGACAAGATAAGCACAAACCTTTCTTTTCAATGAACTAGTAAAAATGAGCAGCATAACCATCTTAATTATCATATATATATATAAAATGTTGTGTATACATATATATATTATCTTGTGTGTGTGTGTATATATCTTGTGTATATATATATTTGTTGCCCTTTCTCTTCCTTCTTTAAATTATTTTAATTAAAATGAAGGCAAGCTTTGTCTTTTAAAAAAAACTTTAAAAAACAGCTTTGTCTTTAAAAAACTTTAAAAAACAGGGAAAAAAACTGCCCTCTAAACTCTTTAAGCCAATCACTGGGAACCCCGATGTCTCCCCCACTGCAATGTCTCTCCTCCTCATCTCTGTGACTTCCACCCATTTCCATCACTCCTGCTCTCTGCGATCTAATTCCCAGCCTCCAAAGACTCCAGAACACACAGCAGAGAGAGGATGGGGTCAGGTGCTGCCTTGGTCACTGAGCGCTCCCCTGGTCTTTGCACAGAGCCCAGAGCTGGAAGAAACCTTGCTCTGATACTGGCTCCTGTCCTGGTCGCTAAGGACGCTACGTACCAGAAGGCGGCGGCATGCCTGCAACCCCACCTGTCACACAGCCACGGGTACGTGAGGGAAAGGGGCTGGAGAGTAACAGTGAGAGAAACAGCGATGAACTTTCCAAGTAAACACGAAAAGTCAAATTAAAATAATAAGATCTGTACCAGATCCTGATAATACAGATAATTGCAACATAAAATCAAAAGTAGGGAAGATTCTTTTTCCCATTTCCGGGCAAAATCCCCCAGCATCTTTATCCCACGTCCTACTGCCTCTTCTTATTAAATAAATCCCAGGCATCCCTTCCCAGTTCCTCCTCAGTCTCCTCTAGCCCAGGCCTCATCCAGCGTCCATTTATAGAATTACTCACTTTGTATCTAAACCTCATTACTGAATTTGTCATGACCTTCCTATTTTGTAAGAATAGAGAATGTCAGGTCTCTACTTCTTTCTCCCAGTTGTTTGTTGCAAGAATATTTATGTGATTAAATTAATGACGAATCCATACTGTCAGAGTCCTGCATTCCACAGTGCTCACACGGCTGTCCATGCCACTGACCCCCAGGTTCTGGCTACTTTGACAGATCAGGGAATCAGGGTCCATCCAGGTCAACTTGACAAGGATTCTGATTCTGAAAGCAGCACTTTGCTCATGGAAATGCAGGCTGACTCTGTCGGATGGCACTGAGTCTGAGAATCTGCATTTCTGGCAAATGATGGGGGAAGAGGAGTACACTTGGAGCAGCTCTGCTCTAAGCTTTTCCAGGTTTCTGTCTCGCTGGGCAGGGGATGGACCAGGCGCCTCCCGCAGGCCCAACCTCACCTCACTTCTTCACTGGGTGCTGCTTTCAAAGCAACAGACTCGCTGGATATGTGATAACTCTAGGGTTGCAAAATCTGTGCCATGGGAATGGGGCTAGGGACAGAGGGAAGAAACAGACAGAAGCTATAAACACAGGAGCGGTGGAAGCCGAGCTCGGGGGTCAGGAGCGTCACACAGAGCCCGGGGCATGGGATTTCCCTCCGCTCCTCCACCTCGTAGGTCTTTCAGCCTTCAGATGGCAAAATGCTTCTTAGGCCTGACTCACAGCATAGCAATCCTCAGAGAAAAAATAAAAACTCTTTCTAAGGAAGCAGGGAAACACATACGAGTGTCTGTCATGTTGGATTTCATCCCCACCGTATGTCTTAAATAGTTTATGCCATCTTAAGACAATCACGTTCTTACTAGATAATGAACAGCAATTGATTGTGGCCCAAAGTTCTGGCATTGGAGAGCACAGAAAGAAAATATCAGAACTCATATATTTTTCCCCATAAAATTCTTGCACCTTCTAGATTTTGTCTGGTACATATGCATGTGATCAAAAAACATGGTGAATGTTTAAATCTTTTTAAAAATTTTATTACAGAAAAAGGCACAGTCATTAGTCTGCTCCAAAATACACCGTGCATGCACACACACACGTACACACATATGCACACACATTCGCACACTTCAAACACAATTATTCCATAGTTTTTACCATTTTCTGCTCATTCCTGAGCTCCTCATACATAAGTGTCTTTAGCTGCACTTTGTGGCTGCCTGTCTTAGACTGATGCCCTGATGTCTTGGGTCAATACCTTGAATCTCTACCATTCAGGGTCATCTTGACTTGCGGAAGAGCCGGAAGTCGCAGGGTGTTTTACAAGCCCTCCTCTCTGCTGGATGGCACCAGGCAGCAGCATTCATTTTTGACCACAGACCCTCATACAGACCCTCACGCAAGAGGATTCCAGAACTATTTCAGAAGTAGTAAAAATATTGGGATAAGTGGGTTTGAAGCAAATTGGGTATTTTGAAGGGGGCTAATGACAGTGCATTTTTACTGTAATAATTTTTAATTTAAACCTTCACCATCTATTTTAATCACCCCTTGTATATATGCATGAATATATACAGAGGCATACATGTATATTTATGGGGTTTTGGGGAGAAAAGTGCTGAGGATCAAACCCAGGGCCTCACACATGCTAGGCAAGTGCTTTACCACTGAGCTATATCCAACTCTGTAGCATAAGGTACATAACAGGCACAAGTGTGAATTAATTTACATAGTACACACTTGCACAGCAGTATACACATACTATTTACATGTAAAGTATCACTGGTCAGGATTCAAGACTGAAAAAGTTTAGACAAAATTGCACAAGGTAACTATCAAGTGATCTAAGTAATCTACACTCCGACCTGAAGGTTAAAAGTAGAGATTTTTTAAGGAGAATTGAACTTTTATAGAGAGAATTTATTAGTGAAAAATAGCTTCAACCAGAGGACTAGAACTGCAATCTAAAAACAGCCTGTCTCTGCCAACTCTCTACGACTAATTTTAACACACAGCTTCAAGACAAAGGTTGCTATAAATGCCAGTGCAAGCAGCAACAGGGCTCACTTGATTAGTGTTGAATGCCTTGCTTTTAAGAGAAAGGAAATAAATCCTCTGGAAAACTCACATGGAACAGGACACAGTCTAGGAAACTAAGTGCCACTCCTGAACACAAGCCCAAATTAACACTCTCCAATGCTTCCAGCTATTGATACTCATTTTGGAACAAGCAGAACATATTTAGAGATTGGCACATCGGCAGAAGACGTGGGTGAGGGTGTGAGGGCTCGCCTAACACAGTGCAGCCAGAATTTCTCCAGAACCAACCCAGGATCCAGGAAATAAAATTTGCTTCACAAATGAAAGTGAAATCTTCCAATACAACAGACTATATAAAATCAAGCAGTATTATCTTACCACAAAGAATGATTCAAACAAACTATTTTAAAATACAGTCTTTTGGGCTGGGGTGCAGCTCAGTGGTACGGCACATGCCTCGAACATACAAGATCCTGGGTTCCATTCCCACCACTGCAAATACAGACAGACAGACAGACAGACAGACAGACGATATGGCTTTCACACTAGTGATCCTGGTTACTGCTAAGTGCATTCATAATTTTTTAAAAAGGCATGGTTTTCTGAATATTTAATAAAGTATTATAAATACATCATTGGTGAAAATAAGTAAGTATACTTTTTGGTGAAAAGGAGATGATTACTTGAGGTACCACCATGAGCAAATAAAACATAAAAATTCACTTCAGCCCGAAATAAAAAAGGTTTGGATTTTGGAAGAAGTAGAAATATAGGTGGGTGGAGCTATTTAAATCATAAATTAAGAGAAATTAATATATGAGAATAGTGCATATTTTACTCTGAAAATAATAACCGTTTCATAACAGAAAAAGAGAAAGACTACCCAAACCTTCCTTCACACTCATTTGAATACCAGGCCAGAAAAATGTCAGGGCCACGCCAATGTACATGGACATCTATTTTGTAACTTCCCACAAGGGAGCTACACATCGGCCGTGCTGTATCTGAAGATGGAAACAGTTCCCCTCCCGTCTGGATTGCTGCTTACATTCTAAAGTACAATACGGGATCTACCTTATGTCCGTCCAACAAGGTACAATACAGGATGTAATCGGTCACCCCGCAATAGGTAACTTTTCAAGGAAAGCATTTGCTAGGATTTCTGATTCTTCCCTCAAGTACACGAGACTAAGCAGATTACTCTTTCTAGGATCCAGCATCTTAAAGTAAAAGGCTGTTGTTTCAAACACAGGCAGGAAAGAGCCTACGGCGTGTGTCACGCTCCCACATCCCAGGGAGGGATCTGATCACGGATGGACGCTCGGCTTGCACACTTCTCTTTGGTGCTCACGGTCCCCCGGGACTCCATCTCCGAGACCATCGGTGACAGAAGACCTTTCTGTTTCCCGTGAGATGCTCTGAAGGTGCTGGACATCGCCGCACTGTCCACTTGGCCCTGGACTCTTAACAGCAGTTGCTCCTTCCAGCCAGGAGCAAAGCAGAGGAGCTGGCCAGGTTGGACAGCTCCCAAACCCACTCACCCCTTGTGGAGGGATTCTTTCAGCCTCAAATAAAGGGAGGAGATGAGAGGGAGGGAAAGGAAAAGAAGGATGGGGGAGAAGGAAGAGAGGAAGGAGAGGGGAATGAGAGGACGGGACAGGGAGGGACGGGGGCTCACATAACTGGGAAATCAAGGGGTGACTCTCATCTCCTAAGACATCAGCAGAGCAGACACCTCATCAGAGCGCGATCTCCTTTTCCAGTTTTCCTCTCTGCTTTCCTCCTCATGACCCTCAGTTTCTAGCACATCTGCCAGCAGCTGCAGGCCTAAATCTTCCTGGCTTAAAGTCCAGTGAAAAGACCATCGCTCTCTAAAGAACTGCAGTCACATTTCCAGAAGAAAATCTCATCGGCCTTAATGGGCTCTTGTGGTGATTGGCTGATCTGTGAAGCCACCGGTCTGGTCTGAGAGGGGAGGACTCCTCAGTGGGTACAGGCTGCGTCACAGACCACCCCTGACACCAGGAAAGGGTGGTTCCTAAGGCCAGGAAGAGCACTTGGCAGCCCACAACAGACCGCAGGTGCCTCGTGGTTCTGCCCTGTCTTCATCAGCGGGTTTCCTGGACACGAGAGAGCCCGTTCAGGGTGCTGAACGACCACAGAGTCAAATGGCTTGGGTTCTAATTCTGATTTCATCACTTAGCAAGCTGCATAATTGCTCTGCACCTTAGTTTCCTCATCAAAAAGAAAGCCAGGTGACAACAGTCCATCTAAATTCAGTCATTGGGATGAAAAGTGGCTATCAACAACACGTGGCACAAAGCTATCTCCAAGGTATGGATGTCTCATGACTGGCGAGTTCACGCACACGCCTCCATTCCATGCCACCTGCAATGCTCAGATGCAAATTACCAAAGGACATAACCTAAGCACATGTAGCACAGGCCATGCACAACCCGAGACTGCTCAGGTCACATTTTCTGGTCTCACCATCAGCATACGAAAGAGCCTGTTGTGGGTTAGGGATTTAGCTCAGCAGCATAAGCGCCTGCCTGGCTCAAGTGCAAGGTCATGAGTTCAATCCCCAGCACCAAAAGAAAAAAAGCCATTGTGCTGCCTCCCTTCCCAACTAGGAGGTTAGTTCAGTTCTTGAAAAACAACCAATTAACAAATATCAAGTACATTTTATTTTAATCCACGAAACACAAAACTCCTCAAGGTCTAAAATCACAGTAGTTCACCTGCATTTGATCCAAAGACTCACTCACTTTATACCATGTCTATTACCTAATTTAGTTACTGATCAGCAAATAAGAAGTAGAGCCTGAAATTAGGGATACATAGGCCAGCAGAATTACAAACTGAAAAAGCTGAGTGCCCTCCCCGAAAAGTGGGGGTGGGGTGGGAGCATGTCTAGAAAAAGTGTGTCTTCATCTCATAAATACAAAAGCATCAAATGAAAAATTGCAGAGGAAAAATTAACCACATTTAAAATACAGAAGTTATAATAAATATTTTTCTAGTAGTTGCCTAATAAAAATTTTGTTCATCAAATCTCTGCCATTAAAAAAAATCAAATCTAATCTAAATTAATTGAAGCTAGAAATTAATGGGCCATCTGTATGAAATAAGAAATAAGGGAATTTTTATTATTTTGAAATGAAGAAAAAAGTTTTTCCAGGTGGTCCTCAGATTTCAAAGAAGAGTTCTACATGGGCAGCACAAGGGATTTACCCTCAAAATCCCTTCACATGTGGTAGAGGACTGCACTTTTAACTCAATATAAAATCTATGCTACTAATTGATTTCCCTTTGATTCTTTTCAAATGCTCGCTGGACGCTGAATGAATGCTTCACCCATCTTTAAATGAAATCTGAAGAAAACTGATAGCAGACGGCCAGCGGGAGGGCGTGAGCACCCCCACCTGCGGAAGACGAACTGTGCAGAGGACACAGGTCCCACTCGGGAAACAAGTCTCCAGGGATTCTGGGATGTGGGCCAGGCAGGCACAGAAACAAAAGGAAATTAAGAGGAGAAACAGGAGTCACCCGGGGCCTGGAGTGAGGTCAGGCCACGGGAAACCTGACCCAGGCTCCCACTCAGCTGGGGACCCTCCTTTGCTGCCTTGGAGCTCCGGCCTCCCCTGCTGCTCAGTAACCTCCAAAGCAGGTGCAGTATCGCCCAGGAGCCTGGCAGGCACTGCTGTGTGCCTGGTTCTTTAAAGAAGTTTTGGTGACTCTGTTGCTTGCATCTACAATGGATAAAAATAATACGTCAAGGGCAAATTATTACTATCACTGCTCATTTTAACTTTACTCTCAACAGTAACTTTTTCTTTGGTCGCCATAAACATTTCCATATAGATCAGCATCAGAAAAAAAAAAAGCCAGAGAGCCAGAGTAAACAGAAGCAGCAACTGAGGAGAGGGCAGCCGGAGACACTGGGCAGCTGCCCTCACATCCGCTTCCCTGATCCCCAGAAGAAAGTCTGCATGGCTTCCCATTCCTGCGGGGAAGCTCATCTACTGCACCTGTAAGACCAGCAAGACCAGGGCTGGGCAAAATCAACCGGGGCGCACATCTTCCGAAGCACTGTGGGCGCCTGACGCCACCTCAGGAGACAGGGATCCCGCAGCGCCTCTCTTAGTGAAAAGCAATGCGGCAAGGTCAAGGCCAAAGCCAGGACCCTGCTGGGGCTTGGCCACAGTCAGCACAGCAGCCTCTCCCAAGCGGGGTCACAGTGCCCTCCTCTTCTCAGAGTGGCTGAGGGCCAGTGTGTGGACCACTGACCTCCAGGAGCCACAGTAAGCGAGCGAAGCCTGGCCTCTCCCATCACTTCAGCTCTGGCTCAGCCGAATGCCACCCCCTTTCTCCTAAGAATTTCTTCTCTGAAATCCCTAAAGCACTGACAGTCCTTGGCGTAACACTCAGCACCTCTCTAAAGGCTCAGACAAAACAGAGAGAGGATCTAGTGTGTCCAGAAGGCTGCATGCTTGCCGTCCACCTCGCTCCTGCGCCGAGGAGCTCTCCATCTCCTGAGTGGGGTGTGCCCCTGCAGCGAGGGTGCTTCGTTCTGCCCCACAGGACCTCCCGTGCCAGCACTGCAGGGCAATGTCCTCTTAGGTCACGCAGCCCCTCCCTCTCCCAACCAGAACTGCCCCCCACATTCCCTGGGCTGCCTCCTGCTGCATCCTGGGGTGCTGAACACGGCTCAGTCTCCATCCAGTGTTCAGCCAAGCACGTTACATGTTGTTACACAGTCCTCAGGGTTTCCAAGGACAATCCAGGGCCTCTCCCCTCTCCCTCCGTCAGCAAGCCCTCCAGATATCCCTATTCTATGAACAGAAGCCTGACTCTTGCTCCCAACCCTGCGTTTTCTTTTCCATCTTGCCCTGCCTTGCCCTCCGCCCTGGCATCCCCTGGCCTGAAGAACTCTGCCCAATCTCCCTACCACCTCCTCAAGTAAAAACCCTAACCTAGCAAGCATTAGAGATCCTCTGTACCATGACCCAAATGTCCTTCTCACCACACCTACCATCACTCCTCCAAAAATAACTGTTCTCCAACCTCTACATTCTTCTTCCCCAACTGGGTCCCCATCTCAGCACATGTCTCCTCCACCCTTCCCCACCCAACGTTTCCAGTCCAATCATCAGCCTCAGGGCTCCTTCTGACACAGCTCCTCCAGCTTCCCCAACATAAGATTTCTCTCGCCTTTCACCCGCCATCCCCCATTGCAGTACTAAAATATTTTCCTATCTTTCTATACTTATGCTTGTACTCATCCACTGCAAGGAAAAATGCTGGGGTTTGTCACCATGCGGGCAGCCCAGGTTTCCATTTGGGAACCCACCCACTGCCCACCTCTCCTGATATGCACATAGCACAAGTTGAGACAGCAGTGTTCCGTCCACTTTGGTCACATTTCAGCCCCTGCCTCCTCGTCAGGGGCTGGGAGCGTCCTGAATGGAGAGGGAGGAGAGCTGGGTGCCAGACACAGGCCTGGAGAGAGGAGTCGGAGGTCTGCACGCTGCCACGCAAAAGCTACTCCAATCCCGGGGGATTCCACCATGTAACTAAAAAACACTCTCATCTTCGCAAGCTTGAGGGGCACATAATCACAGAGCACCACCTTCGTGTGACACCCTTTTCTGTCTTCTGCTGGGCACCTGAGCATCACAAATGACCCCTAATCCACTTCCCTCTGTTCTCAGTTCCACTGCAAACATGGACACACACACACACACACACACACACTTGCACTGTTCCCATTTGCATTAGAGAAATACTTCTGATATGAATTTGAGAGCAGACATTTGGGAGGAAACACAGGATTTCAATTTCAGTCCTCCGCAGCCTCTCCAGTCACCGCTTCATCATCAGCAGACGCCAGTGAGCTCTGATGAGCAAGTAGCAAGAAGGCCTCAGATTCACAACCTAACCCGCGGTGGAACCCTGTGTGCTTTCCAGATCACTTACCGGCTTGTGATGCATGGAAAAGCAGGTGTTTGGCAGAAAATGTCTGAAAGATCTTGGGGATCACAAACTTGTTTCTCATTCTAAAATAAGGCAAAATATCCAAACCCCCACTTGGCTCCCAGCCATTTGAAGTGCACATTAATTCCACCCTGTTTGGAAGCCTTAGGCTCAGCAGGTGCCGCCAAGGAGGCAGTTGCCCTGGTTAAGTGAGCTTCACTGTTGCTCACTGTGCCCAGCAAGGTGAGTGCTCTGGGGAGTGAGCACAAATGTGCATGCGTGGCCACGGTGCACTGCCTGGGACTCACACCCAGCAGAAATCACGCCAGACCATCTCCCAGGAGCCCCGCAGGGCACTGTGCACCCTGCGACTAACAGACCATGCCTCCTCCGGCCACGGGCGGGGAAGCACCCCACCACACAGGGCGCAGCCTCAAGGGCGGGCTTTCATAAAGCAGGGACACCAGAATGCCGGCTCGTTAATTACCATCCTTAAAAACTATCATAGGACTTAGAAAACCAAAGTCAAACCTGATCACTACAATCTCTCTCCTAGCTAGACTACATGGAAGAATGCACACAAAAATCAAAGAAAAACAGATTCAGAATCACTTAAAAATGTTCCCCAGCCGAGACGGCCTAGATGCCAACTCTGTCCCTGTGAGAATCCAGATAGACTGACCACCATTCCCTCCTCAGGAAGCAAGCAGCTGCACACCCCCATTTCCCCACACTTCGTTCGACCTTCTCTCCAGGGTGGGCTACTTACACAGCAAGGCTCAATGCAAAAGTAAAATGTGAGATTCCTTGCTCAAAAAGTGGGAAAAGTGTCATGAAAAATACCAAAACATGGTAAATGACTCTTCGATTCACTGGCACTTTATTTTTTGCTTTGCCTTAATGTCACTGATTTCTGCTCTGATCTTTATTTCCTTCCTGGTACTGGCTTTGGGTTTTGGTTGTTCTTGGACCCTGAGATGCACTGTCATGTACTTGAGTTCACTGGTTTTGTGACATGGGCATTCATGGCTATAAATTTCCCTCTCAGGACTGCTTTCACTGTGTCCCATAAGTTCTGGTATGTTATGCTGGCATTATTTCTTAGTTTTAGAAACTGTCATATTTCTTCCCTGATTTCTTCTGTAATCCATTATTCATTTAAGGGCATACTGTTCAGTTTCTAGGTATTTGCATAACTTGTTTTCTTCTGGTGTGCCTTTCTTGCTTTATTGTGTTATGATCTGATAATGTACATATTTCAGTTTTTTTACATTTACTTAGGCTTGCTTTATTGGCTAGTATGTGGTCTGTTTTGGAGAAAGTTTCATGTGACACTGAGAAGAATGTGCATTCTGTTTTGGGATGGAACATTCTGCAGTTATCTATTAAGTCCATTTGTTCAAAGTTTTGGATCAACTCTAACATTTATTGATCTAGTTGATCTACTTGTGACAGTAGGGTATTTCTGTTCCCTTCTATGTTGATGTTTACAAGGTATTTTTATGTCTAGTAATATTTGTTCTATGAAGTTGGGTGTGCCAATGTTTGGTGCATATATGTGTATAATTGTTACCTCTTCTGTTAATTTGTTTCCTTAGCCAACATATGTGATCTTCTGATCAGTTTTGGAGTGAATGCCACTTTGTCAGAAACGAGGACACCTACTCCTGCTTTTTTCCAGTTTCCCTTTGCATGGAATACTGAGTTCCATACTTTTTAATCTGTATGTTTCTTTTTGAATTAAATAGTTTCTGGTATGCTGAATATCACTGGGTTTTGTTCCATGATCTGTTTTGTCAATCTGTGTCTTTCAACTGGGGAACTGAGAACATTCATATTGAGAGCTATTGCTGAAAAGTACTGACTTTTCCCTGTCACTGCACTGTTTTCCTGTTGTTGATTTCCTCCCTCGGCCCTTTCCACTTAACTGCTCACCCTGCCAAGTACTCATTCTACTAAAATTTTTTGCATTGTTCACTTAATTGTGTCTTTTTAGGAAATCCTTGAGAATTATTTTGGAATGCTGTTTTGGTGGTCATGAATTCCTTGGCATGCTATTTAGTATAGAAATACTTTATTTCCACATTAATTTTGAAAGAAAATTTTGCACAACTTGTAAGCCTAGGAGGGAAGTTGTTTTTGTTTGAGGCTTGAAACAACTCACTCCACGCTTTCTTAGCTTTAATGGTGATGTTGATAAATCTGCTGTGATCCTAATGGATTTACCTTTGTAAGTGACTCATTCTGTTCCCTAACAGCTTTTAAGATTCTGTTCCTGTGTTGGACTTCTGATATTTTGACTATAACATGGAAAGGTTCTCTCTTGATCATGGCTATTTGGGCTTCTATATGTCTCACTTAACTAAATGTCTAGTTATTTCCCAATATTTCAGAAGTTTTCTGCTATTATTTTTTATAAACAAGATTTTTATGCCCTTCATTCTGCCTTACGATTTTCCCCTTATTCCAATTGATCTTGGATGAGTCTTTCTCATATAGCAGTGGTTAAGTCCATTGTTCATACTCTGTTGTTACTTTTAAGGTATCTCTGACTAATCAGTCTTTGAAAGCAACCTTTTCTTCTAATTCTGTTATTCTGTCCTCATACTGATCACTTCTGCTGCCCATAG
Source organism: Hydrochoerus hydrochaeris (assembly GCA_004027455.1). NCBI lineage: Eukaryota > Metazoa > Chordata > Mammalia > Rodentia > Hydrochaeridae > Hydrochoerus > Hydrochoerus hydrochaeris. The sequence goes on from PVLA01006825.1 coordinate 51,314, forward strand.
TTTCAATATAATTTTAATCTCCTGGATTTCTCTTTGGACCTTTTTCATGGACTCTAGTTCTTTGCTAACTGGCCATTCATGTTTTGTATCATTTTGTTTAGCTCCCTGTTTCCTTTATTACCTCCATTATCTGACTGGTTATATTTTCTATAAGCCCCAATGAGTACCTCATTGACCTGTTTCATAATCTCCTCTGTTACTCTTTCAAATAATTTGACCGTGTGGCTTTTGCTTTTCTCCTTCTCAGAGCACCACGTATTGGCTTTGAGTTGGGAGTTTTGAGAGACATTCTGTTGCTTTATCTTCTCAAGTTGCTACTGAAATAGTGACAGATTAAGGTGAGCAGAGGGGAATTCTCAGCCCCGTCAGGTTTTGTCTGCTGTATGGAAGGCGTCTCCTCAGAGTTGTTGAAGTTCACAAAGACAGTGGGCTTCACCACTGTTTCTCCCAGAATCTCTCAGCTATGGACACTTACTTTGCTTCTGAGGAGCCCAGTTCCCCACCCAGCAAGTTGCAAAAGCCAGAGAGTCCAAACTGTTTCATTTTTCTCTGTGTTGAGGACCATCCTTCCAACTTTCTGTGGCTCCTAGTTTTTCCTGTTAGTTCCTTCCCAATTCCCAGCAATCTGCTTCACACTTTTTTCTTTGACAAGCTGTTATTTTCCAGTGTCTGGCTTCCAGATCTCAGGCTTACTTTTGCTACTGTTTACCACTCCATCATTTTCTTTCTCAATTTTTGCTCTTGATTTTCAAGGTAAAGCTTGCTAAAAGTTCCTAACAGTACCCATGCCCTCGCCCTCGACATTAGATCGCCTTGAAACTTCTTTTGCCATGTTAATTAGTCTGTTCCTCTTAATTTTCTCCCATGAAGTCTTGGAACAGGAGAAGACTATAGACAAACATTCTACCAGAGCACAACACACATGGTCTGGAGCCCAGCTACTGACGGAGACCTTGTTCCAAACTGAAACCTCTTGAGTCTGGTTTTTACCATGTGCCTTTCTATCAGCATTGTGATCTCCTAGAATCTAACCAGAAATCCTATCAAATTCAGCTCATGACTCCTTCTCCAGCCAACATCTCAAAGCCTTTCCGAGCTCCCTGAATCACTCCAAAATCTTCTGAACCACATCATCAGGTATAATCATAGCAATGATCCCACTTCTGGTACTGAACTCTGTCTTAGTTACCATCTCATTGCTAAGACAGAATACCTACCACCCACAACTGTAAGGAACAAAGGTTCATTTAGGCTCACAGCTTTAAAGGTTTCAGTTAATAATCCACAGGCTTCAAGTTATGTCATCATGGCAGAGGAGTATATTGTGAAGAGAAAAAGGTCATGGCATGGTGGCAGGAAGCAGAAAGAGATCAAAGGATAAAAGAGAAAATTTAAAACCTCCAGACCATGACCCCAGTGATCCACTGCCCTCTAACCAGGTTTCATCTCCCAACATCATATTTAGCTATAAACCCATCAGCTGGCTAATCCATTGAGTATCACACACTTACAAATCAATCCTTCCTGCTGCCCCACCTATGAGTACATGAGACTTCCAGGGCCTTCTAGATATAAACCATAACAATATTCAACCACAGCCCAAAACTATTAAGTGAAGAACATCAAAAATAAACAATCATACAATTTAAACTACAAATAGTCTTAAGTAGTGAAGTGGGCTTTCACACAGTCCTGCTCTGTCCTGCCCAGGATGCAAAGCATCACTTTGTGCAACATTTCCACATTGTATATGCTACCTGCCTAGAGTCGCTTAGGAGGCATCTCAGTAATCAGGTCAACTGCCAAGCCCACAATACCTATGCTCATGTGACTATTAATTTACTTAATGATGGCCCCCAAGCACAAGCATAGTGATACTGGTAGCTAGTATATACAAAAGAGAAGCTGTCAAGTATTTAAGTAAAAAGTTAAGAGTTCATCACTAGTGTGTATGCACAGGAAATGCATAGGATTTGGTATAATCCAGTTTCTGTGTGGGTCTTGAAACATATTCTGCACATAAGGGACAGTTACACCTCATGTCCAGAGACTTTGCCTGAGACTGAGATTAAGAGCAGTGGACTAATTAATCTGGCAGAAGAAATTTCTTTTTTGGGAGGAGAGAGTACCCAGAATACAACACAGGACCTCACACTTGCCAGGAAGGTGCTAAGACACTGAGCTAAATCCCCAGCCACTGAGCTAAATCCCCAGCAAGGGTTACTATATAAAAGTTTTCTTTTGTCTCCTGATCTCTCCTTCTCTGTCTCTATCTCTATCTCTATCTCTATCTCTATCTCTATCTCTATCAATCATGGAGGTTTTTTTTACAGGAAGCCCCTGACTTACAAACAATTTCTGTTGAGGAAGGACATTCATAAGTCAGATTCATTCATAAGTCCAGTAAAGTGAGTCTTAAACACCTTTGATACAAACATACAAGGTAAAGCATTAAAAAAAAAAAACTGAACCTCCATATCACCATACTTTTCCTCTTGCTTTTGAGCATCACAGGCTCTGACTGAGCACTTTAGTACTGCACAACTGGGACAACCAATGGGAGACACGAGCTACTTCTGTGATTTGTTCACAACAACTTAATGCAAGGTCCATTATTCCATGAAGTGATTGTTGTGTGGCCTACAAGCTACTGGACTGACAGACCATGCAGGTCTGTCCACAATGGACAGGAAGCCCTAGAGACTACACCACTTGTGCTGGAACATCCTTCACACGTGGATGAGGTGTCAATGAGAGGCTCAGCAGTTTCCTGCTGAAAGGAACATGTTGCCACCAACCCAGAGAAGGGACAAATCAGCACCATGCCCACACTGATATACCACAGGGTGTGCACAGCCAACAAACACTCCCACTAGAAACAGAGAGTGACAGTGGTTGCTCGACAGTACAGATGGAGGGAGACCAAGATGGACAAGGGTACCAAAGGGTTGGGAAGCCAACTGCCAAGTGTCTATCCTGGGAGGCCAGGAAGGTCAGGAGGCAGAGTTCCATGTTCCTGGTACACGTTCCATTCTCTCATTAGACTTCCCATACACAGTCACAAACCCACAGAGCAATGAGCCCCAAGCACAGAGCCCTTCTGAGTAGGGTACACTATGGAGTCAATAGACATGCAGCAAGAAGCCAGTTCTCATATTTTGTTTTTGTTTTTTCCTTTTTCTCAAAGTCACTGGAATGCCACAGCTCCAATGTGCAAACAATTCTGTCTATGGCACAACTTAATGGATTGCATCAAGAAAAGAAAAGTGCCCGTTAATGAATATTTTTTGATTAGTTTTTTTTTTAAGGTTAAGCCACTTCCACAATTTGTATTAATTTTGTAATTAAACTTAAAGAAAGCACTCTTACCCATTCCAGTGCCTGACTGGAGCCTCCAAATACTGACAACTTGGCAGCTGTACCCATGGACTGAAACATGCCACAGGAATGCACTTTCTATCAGTTTACTCAATGGGTATTCAATAAAACCTGTGCTCCTGCATCACACTAAGCCTTTAGCTATAAAATCAACACTTCTGCTGTCCTAGAAAGAATGCACTTGGAGATGACAGACCTGAGAGGAAGTGCTAAGGGAGGTCATCCAGCCCACCTGGAAGGGTGCAGAAGGGCTCTCTGGATCCATTACGTACTGAGGACATTTTCCCCAAGAAAACTGAGAGGATCTTAGACGTGCACATTCCTTTTCCTACGAACTTTCAGATTCTAACATGTGAGCTCATACCCTACCTCTGAAGCAGGACGTCACACCAAAAACTACAAATGCCAGGGCTGGGGATTTAGCTCAGTGGTTGAAGCACTTGCAAGGTTGTGGGTTCAATCCCCAGTACCAAAAAGAAAAAGAAAAAAAGAAAAAACCTACACATCTCAAATTTGTCTGTGCCTCAGGGTCCAACTACCGATTTACAAAAAAATACAGAGGATGAAGGAAGATATTAGCCACAAAGGACACACTCAACCAATCTAGACTATGAAATTCTGATTAAAAAAAAAAAAGTAAATCAGTGTCTTCAAAAATTAAATCCTAAGAAAAATTGGGTGGAGAAGCACTTACTAAATTACAAAAGACTGGCCAGGCATGATGTTACATGCCTGTAATCCCAGTACTCTGGAGGCTGAGGCAGGAGAATCACTGCAAGTTAAAATCCAGCCTACGCTAAACAGTGAGTTCAAGGACAGCCTGAACTACATGGCACGACCCTGTCTCCAAAAAAATAATAATAAATAAAATTAACTAACTAATTAAAAGACATTTAAAAGAGACCATCAAAGGCAAAGTATGGGCCTTGTATGGGAGTTTGACTCTTGATAGGCTAAAATATGCTCGGAGACCATGACACTTCAGTGAAGTTAAGGAATTCCTAGTGTTTTAGATGTGATAAAATCTAGTCACTAACATAGTTACGGTAAAGAGGCAAGACAGCACAGTGCTTAAGGGTCCAAGCTTTGGGATCAGGCTTTTTGTTGTTGTTCTTCTTTCAAATATCTTGAGACCTGGCAACCAAGACTTGGGTAAGTCCCAATGGCTGTACAACCTTGCTTTAAAATGGGAAATAACAATAGCTGCCACTCCACTAAATTGCAGTGTGACACTCTGGAGAATTGTGGAGTGGGGCATGAAAAAGTGCTGAATGCCTGATCTCAGGTTCCCACCCAGTGCACATCACGAGCCGGGTGAGGAACAACTGTCGGAAAGCCTTGCTACCGATTCCACTCTGCACAGCGACGCTCCTATCAGAACTCAGTTCTTGTGGCTTCCATACACCACACCCTCACTAAGGATTCAAGACAGCTTTTTCCTTTAGGATTTGTGCAAAACGTAACTTGGATCACAGCTTCTCAAACTGCTGACACCAGCCTGAAGCCCGATGGACCTCGTTTGACACGAGTCAGCCACTCTCTTTCCTCACACCACCGCCCTGTTCTCTATCTGGTCCCCGCTGCCCACTTCACCATGCCTGCTCCTATTCTGCCAGTGTTGCCTCTCCCTGAGCACTGGCCCCTTAATGCACGCACTGCTGCAGGTCCCAGGCTCTCCCCAACGCTGGGGAACAAGAAGCTCAAGCTCTGTCTTCCTCTCCAGGCTTTGTGGAGTCCCAGGCCGCACAGCTCCTGACTCCACAAAACTCCACAAAACTCATGACTCCACAAAACTCATGTCCACTGCTGCCCGTGGCTTGCAGGCTACAGAAGTCCCTCCTTTGTCTGAGGCCTCCCACCCTCTTTATTCTGCTGCCACCCTGGACACTTGCTCCATTCCAGGAGTGGGAAGGACAGGGCCTGGGGAAATCCTGAGACCTTTGTGACTCCTCCATGGCCACCACTTGGTGCTATACACAATTAAGCACTGGGAAAATCCCTGCTGGATTTTCCTCATGCTTAGGAACAATGATGTGTGGTCTGCAGAAAATAAAGACCGAGCTAGGAACACTAGTACAGAGGGGGCGACGGTATTATGAAACCTGTTCCCCTCTGTCACTCCTCTCTGCTTATGAATAGCCTGGGTCGCTTGTCCTAGTTCTACTACTAATTGTGTAGAATTTTAGCTAAATGACTCAACCTCTCCAGGCCCCAACCTCTTACTCTGTAATGGGAGGAGGTACAATTCTACAATCCCAAGACCCTTCCAGCTCAACAGGCTCAACTCAAATATGAGCTAAAACCACCAGGCGCCAAGTGACACAGGCCTCGGTTACTGACACTATTTTCACAAAAAACATTATTCAAAAATGCCTCATGACTACTGCATTGGGCACTCAAATGACTAACACTACTCTAAATCATAATATTATTATAACACAAATTTGAGATGCCTTACAGGCATTTAAATTGTATTTGTAAGAGTCATCGAGTGTTATGATCCAGTATCTAGTGAAATCACAGTAATAGAGTTAATTTATTAGCACAGGGCCTAACACATTTTCAAAGGCTATAATTCTTTATTCTAGCACAGTTGTTTGGACATGGTGGCTAACTCAGTACCTGCTGAATTCACTCACTTAATTAGGAATTCTGCTGCAGACAGTACCTCGTTCAGGTTTCAGAAACTGTGACATACACCATGAGATGACCTCGGCTAAACTAGAACACACTTTCAGTTCCTTTCCTTTGTTCTGGTCTCTAAAATTTAGATTTACAATACATTATTAACCATTTTTAATGAAGGCTGGCCCACTTTAACCCACATTTTGGAAATCTGCCAACGCCATAAAAATATATCTAGGCAGAAATGTTTTCAGGAAACTAAAAAGATTAGAATCAATGTTGTAAATAAAATCACCTGATTACAGCCAATAAGCAGGACTTCATTCAGCTCAGCATCCTGCCAAGGGGACTGATTGCTACCGGTCCTGGAGGCCCACGACAATGTAATCACTATGGCATAGGAAGGCAAGCAATGGTTCAGAGCCCCAGCAAAAATCTCTCCCAACTGGATAAAAAACCAAAGCATGATCTCAAAAGACAACCAGCCTTGAACTGTCATCATTCTTCCACACAGGCATAGAATGACCACACCAGGATGGGGAAAGACGGCAACTGAGGAGGCAACATTCGGGGCGATGGAGACCAATTCACAGTCTCAGTCTTTCTTCGAGCTCTTGGTATCATGAAACTGAAGGTCATACCGGAAAGCAAATCTGGATAGCCAGGCTCAAGAGTCAGCTTTGCACTAAAGGAGGTGCGAGCTCAACCAAGCCACTGCCCCTTTCTCAGCTCTAACCTCTGTATGGCTGAGAGCACAAGACTGGATGGCCAGGTCCCTCAAATCCTCCCCAACTCCATCCCTGAGTCTGTGGCATCAATGTCAGAGTTGCCACTTTGATGCATCTAACCATTCCTACTGGAGAACTCCTTCTTCCTTCACCTCACACCAAGCTCTCGGACGTGGCTGGAATTCATGAGCACCTGTCTGACCATTCACTCCTTGCCTGAAAGCTCTCCTGCTAAGGTCTCCAGGTGGACTCCACAGCATCCTTCCATGTGGTCCCAGCACATTGCCACGTGCATCTCCCAGACACCCTATCTCATGTGTCGTATGGAGAGCTGGCTAGGACTTTTCCTTATCCCTTCAACTGGCTTTCAGCAGTGGAAACTGGTCTAGCTGAGGTGCTGATGTATATAGTCTTTGAAGCTAGGTGACAGTTGTGTCACCACAACTATAGATATGGCTTAGTGTTTCCCCACCCTACAGCTCCCAAAAAACATGTGTGAGCCGGGTAGGCGGGAGGGACAGAGAGCCAGGCTCCATGCTGTTGACTGGGGTGGAGCCTTGAGATAGGAGGCTTGACTCCACAGGGCAGAAAAGATTACACATCAGAGCTGAAGCACCAACCCCAAAACATTAGCCACTATCTCAAATTGCAATATGCAGGTTCCCCCTTCTGCATGTCCTTCTCTCTGCATACTGCAGAGCTGATCTCAGGCTTCCCAGCTAGCCCAGCTCACACACTCACGGCCTTCCTGCCACTGTCACAGTCACCCATCCCCGAGCCGCTCCCTTTGCTGAAAATTAATAAAACCCTGCTTTGGCCCTGGGTTGAGGCCCTGGTTTCGGTTAAGCATCATCCCAGCTGGACTTAGGATACAGCTGTGGGGACCTTGGGTTCCCACAACTATAGATATGGCTTAGTGTCTTTATTCTCACCATGGGTAGCACCAGAAGTGATAGATTGGAATTAACTCACAAGAATTCCAATAACTTTTCCATGGGATTACAAATCTAAACTTCCCAGAAGAAGAAGAAGGCTGCTGTCTCCTACAGAGCGGAGCTGAGTACCTGCAACAACACAGCCAGCAAGGCCTAACATATTTACTGACCTAGTCCTTGACAGATGAAGCCTGCCAAGCTCTGACCCAAAAGGATACGCAGCAAGCCCAGCACTAATGCAGTCCCCCAAGATCCCCTGAATAAGGGGAGCACCTGAAGGGAGGACGGAAGGGCACGGTTAGGGAGGATGCCCCCTGTGCTGGGCACTGTGCCTGCTTTCCAATGCTTCGTACCTAAGTAGTGATATTTTCCTGAAACTACTGCACTGTGAAGTTCTCCAGGACAGAAAGTACAGTTCCCCTTACAATCTCAGCTCCTAAAACACTTTTTGTTACCAATGCACCATGTATATATTTGTTGAACTGAATTACTTGGGTGTCATGACAACCTAGGAAGAAGAAACTGGAATGTAGGTAAATGGCAGGACAGGGCAGGTCTGACCGCAACATTCAGAAAGACCTGAAAGTCATCGTCTGTCTTCCTAGGAACTGAGTCACTGTCACTGCAACCCGATACCATGGAACTGGCCACTGTCACTTTGCACATTTCTCTTGCATCTCCCGGTTCCACGCCAAGGTCACACATGCACTGCCGGCCCCTTGGCACTTCCTGCCCACTGGCCTACCCTACCTGCTTCGTGGGTGCTGACGCCTTCCACCCTCACAGCCCCATGAGTGACATCAAGGACTTTTCCCATTTTATAGATAATGCAGCTGAAACCCAAAAGGGCCGAGGTTACTCAAGGTTGCACAGCCAGGAGGGTGTGTCGGGGTTTAAAGCCTGAAATCAGATCCAGCCCCTTCCTCACCCTCTACCACCTCTGTCATCCACTGTGAGACTTTCTCACACCCACACTGCAGCAGCACCCCCAAAGCCTGCATAATGACTCAAAAATGGGAACAAACATTAAATCCTGCATCTCTACTCTACTCATCCATCATTTATTAAAATACTAAATATCAAGACATTTTTGGGATTTTTTAACTTTTTTTATGCCACACAATCCTTTAAGGTTAAAACCATTTTTTGAAGGTTTTAGTCCTAGCACATGAATAATAACAAACATTTATTTCTTCCATCTTTCCTACAAACTTAAAAAAAAACAAAAAGCTGGAGTGACGTTTCATTACTTCAGGCCTTGGTATAACAAAGGACAACCTGTGATTTACATGTTTTTGTTGTTCAGCATCCAGATTGTATGGCAGTATTTAAAGGAGGGAGGAGCCGGGCATGGTAGCAAACACCTGTAACCTCAGCACTCGGGAGGCTGAGGCAGGAGAATCACTGTGAGTTTCAGACCAGCCTGGGCTACAAAGTGAGCTCAATGCCAGCCTCTAACCCTAACCCCAACCCTGTCTCCAAAAGAGAAAATAAAATAAGAAAAGGGATATAGATTCATGGGTTGGTACACTTGTCTACATAAGACATTTTAAAATACATTTACTTTAATACAAAATAAAGATACATGTTCTCATTTTCTCTAGTTTAAATCCTATTTTAAATTTTAAGTGCTATTGATGTTAATTACAGTACCCAGTACTCATTCATGCAGTGATTACACATGTAATTCTACTTGGGGATTACATTTAGGAGCCATTTTCTTATAGACATGTGATTTATTCTAGAAAGATAAAACCATGGGACAAAAAGCAAGGAAAGCTCAGACTCCCAGTCTATCCATCACTACCAGCATGCCCCAGAATTTCCCCATTCACAGAAATAATACTCACTTCTTCCTGGGGTTGTAAATTTAATGTTTATGGGCGCCCTTTACCTGTGGAAGTACGTTTAGCAAGGATGACATCTTCTTGCTGCAATATCTTTATAATCCTGAAGTGGCAGGTCTGAGGAGAGGGTTAGGAGGGTTCATGGTTAGCTGAAACCATTCGGGTAAGAGGAGTTTGCATTACTGTCTTCTAACACACTACCAGGCCGAAACATGTAAGTAAGGAGTTTATTTATACCAGCGGCATCATCTTAGGACTCATGCTAAATATTTTCCTTTTATTATGATACCAAGTACAGCTGTGATTACAGAGCATGCCAGATGATCGTACGAGCACTGAGCTCCTTTTCTTTTGTTTTAAAAATACTCGGCTATGGGTCCAGCCTTATTTCCTTGCTCTTTTTCATACATGCCAAGCTGGGTAAGTTTACAATATATCTTTAGCCTGCTTAGGTAACCTTGCTGATTTAATAAAAATATATTGATCATCTGGAATGGTTAACTTTATGTGTCAACTTGACTGGGCTAAGAACGCTGGTGAAACACTATTTCTGGAAGTCTCTGTGAGGGTTTTCTGGAAGAGACTGGCACTTGACATGCGTGGGCATCGTCCAGTCTGTTGAGGGCTCAGACAGAACCAAAAGGGCAAAGGGAGGGCGAATTCTCTGCCTCCTGAGCGGACCTCCTTCTCCTCGTCCTCCCCTCAGACAGCAGTGTCCCCCAGCCTGGCCATGGCCTGAGACTCACACCAGCATCTTTCCTGGCTTCACCGCTCACTCGTGGGTGGTAGAGGACCGGACCTCAACCTCGCGATCCTGCGAGCGGACACCTGCTGGACAGCCACACCTGTGTCACCTTGGCTTTGCACGGTGCTGGAGAACTCGGACCAAAACAGCACCTACAACGGTGCGAAGTTTCCAACTTTCTTGGGCCCTTGGCTACTGAATAGAGTGCTCACAAAGCAGCTTACAAAGTGACTCACTTTTGTGACCCCAGAGTACTGGCACATGTCCCAAACTTCTCCTTCACTCAGGGAAATACCCAGCAAACAGCTCCTCGGCATGCAGGCAGTGGGCAGCGTGGAGGCAACGGGAAACTCTGGAGGACCCCATCCTGGCCATCGCAGAGCCCGCAGCTCAGCCCGGCTGTGCTGGAGTACAGAGAGGTGAAGTCTGGCACGGAGGCGCCCTGGCACAGCAAAGGAGGCCGAGTCAGTGCAGGGCGAATGCATCACGAAGAATCGGGCACCATGCGGAACTCGCAACCATGCACAAAGCATCACATGTCCTTCTACTTTTTTTAGGAAATGAAGATAGATTAAAAAAATTCATAAGTCAGGAAAATAAATCAGTGTTTGCACAGTACTAATTAAAACGCCCGTCACTTCCTTGCAGTATGGGTCTATTTCACAGTTACCTTCCTGTGCGTTGAAAATTACATAAAAGGCCTTCAAGGATCAATGTAACTCTTATTACACCTAAGTTTGAAGATTCTAAAGTGAAGCTAGTGATCTTAGGGAATTCTCTTTTCAGTGTTTTTTTTTTAAGCTTTCTGTATTTTTTTATTTTAATATAACACAAAGATGTGTTTTGAAATTTTGTTGTTTTTTTCTTTTCTTTTTATTCTTGAATCAAATGGATTTGAAAAATAACACAAATAGGTATCAATAAAGATAAACATTAAACCACACTTCTTACTTCCACATGAAAAATAAACATTTTGTAACAAAAAACAGAGACTAACAATTGTTAATACATTGTGTATCAAGATCTTAGAAGCATGGCCCAAGGTTACTCAGCACACAAGTCAGCAGACAAAAAGACTACAAAAAAGATGCAAACAGGTGACAGCACAAAACCTTCTTTTCAACAAACTAAGAAATCAGAAGTATAAGTGAAATTAGCATGTTAAAATATTTTTGAAACAACAGAATAGGTAATTTGAGGAATTATCTGAACTTCCCCCTCCTTCCTATTTACATAGATACAGATGGATAAATATACAGAGAAGCACTGCAACATATAAATACATTTATATATTTTTATATGTGCATATAGAGAGAGGAGGAATTCTCATTTAAGAGAAACCATGTGACATTTGAGCCAGAGTATGTGACTTATTTCACTTAACATTATGTTCTTAACTTGCACCGATCTGCCTACGAATTCCTCGAGTTTTTCTTTTTTATGGCAGATTAGTGGACACAGTCAAAAAGTGAGCAAACAAAATGCATAGACACTTCTCAGAAGATACACGGATGGCCAATAAATGCACGAAAAAATGTTCAACGTCGCTGGCCATTAGAGATATACAAATTAAAACTACACTAAGATTGCATCTTACTCCAGAAAAAACAGCAATTATCAAACATCACACATTAACAAATGCTGACTAGGACGGAGGGGAACAGGAACCTTTCTACACGCTGGTGAGAATGTCACCTGAGACAACTACCATGGAAATCAGTGTGGGGATTCCTCAAAAAACCGAAGCTAGAAATTCCATTTGACCCAGCTATTCCCCTTCAGGGGTCTTCCTGGAAGAGGTAAAGTCATCAGATCACAGGGACCCACGCACACAATTCATAATGGCTAAACCTAAAAACAGCACTTACATCCGTGCAGCAACAGCTGAATGGACACGGAAACTGTGGCATTTGCACAGAAGGGGATTAACAAAAGCAGGCACGCAGCCAGCAGAAACCCAGAGAGGGAAAACAAGTACCCAGGAATCAGAGGGGCACGCCCTGGCCTGGGGCACAGGGGAGCAGCTTGGAAGCAGAAGTTCCACGGCCGGGGCTCACAGAAGGGACCTTGGGTGAGACACAGTCCCTGGATCCACCGCTTCCCCTTCCGGGTCTCACCTGTAAGCTCATCTGTACCCTCCTAGAATCAGCACAGCAACTGCCTCACATGGAAAATTTCATTGAAAAAAGTCACAACCCAATTACAGTTATTCATGAAAAACATAATTTTTAAAGGCCAGGAACAGTCAAAAGATAATCTTTCATTCAGCCAACTTCCTGGCACACTGTATGAACTTACAAAGCGCCACGGGCTGGGCGGCCTGGACAACAATCCTGGAGGCTGGAGCTGGAGACTGAGGTGTTGGCCAGGCTGCTGTCTGCAGGGTCTGGTGCCTTGGTTTGTAGTTGGCTGTTGTCTCTGTGTCCTCCCTCTGAGCCTGGAAACATGGTCTCTTCTAACAAGACCCTACTTCCATGCAACAAAGCCCACTTCATGACCTATCCCAGCCAAGAGTGGTGGTGCACGCCTATAATCCCAGCATTCAGGAGGCTGAGGCAGGACACTCGCTGCAAGTTCAAAACCAGCCTGGCCTACAAAATGACCTCAACGCCAGCCTGAACTGCATAGCAAGACCCTGTCTCAAAAACAGTAACAAAAGATTTGTCCTAAAGTCAGCCCATTCTGAGGTGCTGGCACTCAGAACCACAACATATGAATTCTGGGTGGACACAGCTCAGCCCAAACTCACACCTGCCCTGCACCAGCTCCAGACAGACGGGACAGGCAGGAGTACTGATGAGCCGGACACATGGCTGCCTCACACCCTCCACAGCATTCAGTCTCCCATCATGGTTTTCACACATCAGTCACATGGGCGCAGCCAAAGAAGGAAGGAAAATCAACACGCACCCAATTGAATGAGCCGGCTGGGTGTGAGGGCACATGCCTGTCATTCCAACATTCTGGGAGGCTGAGGCAGGAGGACTACAAGGCCCATGATCCCAGCCTGGGCAACTGAGTGACTTAGCAAGACCCTGTCTCAGAATTAAAAGAAAGAAAAATGGAAGGGTTGGGGGTGTAGCTCAGTGCTAAGTAAGACCTGCCATTCAATCCCCAGGACTGGATTTAAACATCAAATGAGGCAGAAACTGTTTCTGAAAACTTAGGCAACTATTTCAAAACCGAACAGCAGAAATAGAAGAACGGAGAGGCACAGGAAGGCAGGGGCGGCCCTCGGTCTCCACACGGCAATGCTCGGCCCACAGGCTCTCGTGTCCCTAGGAAATGCACAGGAGTCACCAGCAACAAAGCCACAGAGGAGCCCTGAACGCAGGACCTGCGTCCACCTGCACCACCTGCGAGAAGATGCCCTTCCACGTGGGAAGCAGGCTCCTTACCTTCACTGCTCATGCCCAGTGCAACGCCAGGCTCTAGGGCGCTCAGCAGTGAGCCCCCTGGTCACAAAATCACCTTAGGTGACTTCCTGGACCCCAGCACTCAGGAGCCTTGACGGTCCTTACCCCTTTTACTCCTCCACTTGGAGCCATGGCTTGGATTCACTGTAGGCTCAGAGAGAATGATTTCATGATGTAATAAGTAAACCAGGCCAGAACTTAAATAAATACCATGAGATCAGTGATATGATTCCTTTTAAAACATCAATACCAGAGACAGACACAGTGGCACACACCCAGAATCTCAGCACTTTGAACCACAAACCCAAGTTCCACCATGGTGATTCACAAGACCCTGGCTCGAAGTAAAATGAAAAGGGGCTGGGGACATAGCTCAGCGGCACAGCACCCAAGGGTTTGATCCTTAGTACCACACACACACACACACACACACACACACACATCAGTAGCAGCAGGAGTGAAGGAATATAGTGCATCATTTCCGAAAGGCAATTTAATGATATATGTCAAACTATGTGCCTTAAAAATTATGTACTTTACTGACCTGTAATTCCATGACTAGGAATTTTCCCTGAAGGTATGAGTAACAGTTCAGTACTCTGACGTGATTTATAATGTTACAATCTGGAAGCAGTCTTAATTCCCAAGGCAGCTGTTGTAGACATTGGGCACATTCAAACGGCAGGATCCTAGGTACCCACTAAAAGCATTTAATGATCAGGGACATTCTTAACCTATAGTTCAGTTTCAAGCTTAAGTAGTGTTCAAAACAGTAGGACAAGATGATTCACTGTTTCAGCCTACTTAGATGTGATACGCCTTTCACTTATCCCCTGATTCTACAATCCAAGCATTGCTCCAGGTGAAACTACACCTAGCAATCAACCTGTCAGAATATATGAAAGTTATAGAAGCTTGAGGGTAACCTAAAGATGGGTAAATCCAGAAGGTCAACAGGGAGGTTTAGAAATCACCTCGGCTTAAGCAAGATGGTCTGAACACCACGGTGGAGGTGCGTGGAAAACCCTGTCCCATGTTATACCCATCACACCTTCTAAAAACTTCTTTTATGATTGGATCAAGGGACTTTGGGGGGTGGGTATCCTGATTTAACTCTCAGTGATTACTCTCTCAATAGACAGAATAAGATAAGACACAATAGAGAGGCATACATAAGATTCCTAAAAAATAAACAAACAAAAAACACTGGCTGGTGGGACCAGCATGGGGATTCCTAGTTGATGTGCTGGTGTGACGTGGACCTATCGTTAAGGTTTACATGGAGCCGTCCCCTCAAAGCCTCATGAGGGCACAGGTCGGGACAGGAGGTGACCGGATCATGGACTGTGACAGTCATGGGTGGAGGGGTCCCCTGAGAGGTTCACAGCTAAATGTGACATGGGAGGTGAAGCCTGGTGGAGGAGGTGGTCACTGGGGCGTGACCTGGAGGGGTGCGTTCTCGTGCCCAGCTTGTCCCTTCTCTCTCTGCCTCCTGATGAGCATCTAACTCTAAATCATATGAATACTTTTCACTAATCTTGTAATCATTTAGATACAGGAATAGCAAGGCTATTTTTCCTCTGCTTGAAATGATTACACGTGGGAAGCAGAAAGAATCAATGTGCGAGCATGCATATACATACATATAAATAGCTATTTGTAAATATCCACATATGTATGGCCACAGGCATGTGAGGGCTTTCAACAGCAAGTTGTTTGTAGAATGAAGGCATCAGCATCTAACACTAGTAGTTGTGGGAATCAAATTAGATCATGGGTGTGAAGTATCTTTTAAACACTGTATGCCTGAAATCACTCATTGTGCCAGCAAGCGTGCAATGCAAGTGGCTATTATTCACATCCATGATTCTTTAAATCTTCCCTTAAATGAACAGCAGAGGGGGCTGGGGCTTTAGCTCAGTGGCATAAGCGCCTGCCTTGCAAGCGTGTGAGCGTGAGTTCGATCCCCAGTACCGATAAAAAAAATAAAATAAAAATAAACAGCAGAGATAAACGTTATTTGACCACTTGCATGAAAAAGTCTACACAGCTGTAGACAGATCCTGAGATGGGCAAAGGTTGTGAGAATTCTAGTTATGATGGTTAAGCAAGTTCTCTCTGAGCACAAACCCGCACGTATTCTGGACTGACATATCCCAAGGTGGTGCAAATACAGACGCAGAAAACAGGGGCACTTCACGTTCAGAACCTTCGCTCCTTTCCCCCCAGAAGAGACAGAGCCAACCCTGAGAACCCAAAGTGGGCGGCAAGGAGACAGCCAGGTGAGGAGCAGAGAAGAGCCACCAGCAGAGGCAACATGCAGTAAAACCCAAGTCGACAAACAAAAGCAAAGGAATAAGCGAATATGCGACAGGCAGGGAACCGTGAGGAGCTCACCTGCAAGGAAGTAATGGTGCGAGAGTGTGCATGTGTTCAAACCTGTGTGTGCATGCATGCATCTGTGTGTGCACACACGGGCATGCTTTGGGCACGGGGGAAGTGTGTGGCAACATGCCAACCTAGGACGCTAATGAAGCACAAAAAGCCAAAAAGGCTCTGAAAGTGCTTTCAAGAGCTCCCAAGACAGCGCTGGCAGAGCGTTAAGCCTGAAAGTGTGTGTATGTGGTGCTTGCACAGCCGCAGGAGAACAGCAGTGACGACGGCCAAGAACAAAGGCAGAGCGAGAAGCCCAGAAACCTGTTCCATACGGTAATACACTGTGTCAACTTGGGAAGTTTAGAAATTTAACTGAGTGACTCAGCAGGGAGCCAGGGCCCATCCTTTGGGAATATTCTCAGCCTGTGCAAGAGGAGAGTGCAGAGATTTTGTGAGTGCGGCGTCTGCCCTGGGGGCGGAGGTGGCCCAAATAAAAGATAAGGGAGAACAGGCTTGCTCCTCCCCACTCCTTTTGCTCTGGCTGCTTTTGCTGGCGGCTGTCTTGAAAGGTTGCCCCTCAGCCAGGCCACCCTGCCTCGGAGCCAGCTGACCACCGACTGAAACTTCCACAAACTGTGAGCTAAGTAAACCTTCCTTCCCTCATTCTGGGTGTCCGGTGTTTTCTCCCAGCAGCGACAGAAAAAATAACCAAAACATACGCCCAGCCTAAAGCAGTTAACGGCTGACAGTAAAGCAGAGCCAGTTACCCCCAATCGTAAGACAAACAGCAAATGATGGCAAAGTTAACAGAGCAAATAATGCTTTGGTGAACATCCAGAAGGAACCGCTGTACCGTTCAAAAGGCCTTTCTCTTGAACCTTGAAAGACAGCTGATTCCTCGGTGGTGTCCTGAAAATGGCCTGGGCGAAACTCCAAGACCCGCAGCTCAGCTGTAACACAGTAGTGATGGATCAAATTCCTCCAAAGGATCAATACTCTTAAATATTTTTCAGGAAGGAAAAAAAAAAAGATTCAAACTTCATTTTGAAAACTGTGGGAAGATTTGAAGGATTCAAGCATGAAAGTTAAACAGTCACTCTGGTAAACAGTCCCCTGGGCTGTATTTTGGGTGAGTATTAGACAGAACTGTGAGGGGCTCCACTGCAAGATTCTAAGTCCAAAGCGAGATAAGTCTGCCTCATCTGGGCCTGGGAGCTGGGGACAGGGAGACGACAGTCACCAGGTATTATAGAGGAAGAGCCAACAGGTCTTGGGTAGTCACAAAGTTGGGTTACTGAGAGGAAGAGGAAGAGTCCAGAACAACTCCCATTTTGTGAAGAGCAGAATCAGAAGAGAAAGAGATCCTGGACCAGAAAAAATGTAAGAGATGCTAAGTTCCGTTTGGACTACATTGAGTACATCTGTAAAATGCAGAAGTACAAGTCTCCAGCAAAGAAAGCGTGGGCTAGAAAAACAGAGATGGAGACCGGATGTAAGAGCTGTCAAAAGGAAGAAGACAGGACCAGCCCAAGGACAGAAGAGAAAACACTGTCTTAGTCCATTGGTTTGGCTACGCCTCAAAGTCCCTGAAATCAAACAGTTCCTAAAGAGCAGGAATGTATTTCCCACAGTTAGGGAGCCGAGAGCCTGCGGTTAAGGTGCTGGAGTCTGCAGACGGCCCCAGCTCCCCACTTCCAAGCTGGCGCCTGGCTGTGTCTTGGCTGCAGCAGGGGAAATGCCTTTGTCACCTTTCTTGTTCCTGAGACACAATACCTGACACCTGCAACTTAAACCAGGGGAGAGATTTCTTTTAGGTCACATTTTTAGTACAGAACTGGCCAGTTCCAAGGCAGGGAGCACAGTGACAGGTCTGATAGAGAAAAGCTATTTGGGCCATGGCGCTCGCCTCCCACAAACCCTGCCTAGGCACACAGGGCTCTCGGGGACACCCAGATCTAAGCCATAACAGGGAAGCAAAGAGAAAAAGGGCCTGAGCTCTTCCCCGTTCCCTCCTGTCCTGTGGGTGACAGGAATCCATTCATGAGGGCACCATCTCCCACCATTCCACACTGCCACACTGGCACTGAGTTTCAACACAGCAATTTTGGGGGACACTTCAGACCATCATGGCAAACATCAGCATTTAAGGGGAAAGCTAAGGAAGGTGTCTGGGTCGGCAAATGGGCAGGAAGTGGGCAAAGATGACCATAAGGAAAATAAAGAGGTGACTCTGCTCATAAAAGCCACCATCTCAAAAACCAGTTATAAAAACAAATCTTGAGAAAAAGTGATCAAAAGCATAATCGAGAAAGATAAGTAGAAACTGAAAGACCAAGTCAAGAGATCTGGAAGAGGAACAAAAAGGAGAAATTCTCAAAACACAAGGAGATAGGTCCCAGGTCTCTTCAGAACCAGCTCTCCTGCACTGGCCACGCGGTTCCTCTTTCTTACCATCGCCGAGGTCAGTGCCTACAACTCCCACCTATGTCACATGGAAATGCTCAGTCCCCATGGGCTTGGTAAGGGACCCAGGGACACCATCCATTTATATTCCAGCACTGGGAAGCAGTTCCAAGAATCCTTCAGTAGAACGCCTCTGTGTGGGGCAAATTTTCCCCTGGACTCAGGTCCTACAGCCTTCTGCTTAGATCAGACAGACAAAGAGACAGCCAGACAGAGAGCCAGATAGCACAGGCAATGAGAACCCTGGGAGGCTGGCAGGCGCTGTCCCTTGGAAAACCCACACTGCCGTGCCAAGCTGACGGCTGGCCTTGCCCAAAGCGCTCCCCCTCGAGCTGCCTGTCCCCCACTCCCACGCTGGCTCCCAGGGACTGGCAGCCAGGGTTTCTCACTGTGTCAGAGCATGGGTGGCCAAGCTTCACAGTCAGAGACGGCAGATGAAAGCCCTTGGGCTGGGAGAAAAATCAGGATTCTGGAAAGCACTCATGCCCGTGCATTCTGCCAGCACTCCACACAGAAAAGCGTGACACATGGCATCCCTGAGCACCCTGAGGCCCACAGTGTGGGTGGCAGCCTTCCCTGGGCGGGGACAGAAATGGGGAGAAGACACGTGAGCTGAAACACCCCAAGGCACAACTGCAAACCCAGCCCTATCTTTAGAGCAGCTTAATAGACAGAAGGACACTGCGATGTGGTACCAAAGACCAGGACCCCATCCCAGGGAACCATTCAACAAGGACAGACGGACGCACTCAGTGCCGCCTCCTCCTCACGTGACTCAAATAGCAGCACAGGGAAACGCGAGCAGCTCCCCTCACTGCCATCAGGAAAGCAGGGCGGACACAGCCCTCAAGCAAGGCTTCGAGTAAACCGCTCTTTTTGCTGAAACGGTGCTCTAAAAGATGGGTGCTTACTGCCACATCAGTCTCTGGGTGATAACACCCAGGCCAGCTCATGAATAAATTCCCAAGTTTATTTCTGGAAAAATTTACCTCTCTCCAGACCTCCCTCAGTAATGTTCCCATATACCACGTTAGGACCTGAGCCCAATGTCACGAGCACCCCACCCTGCAGGGCAGAAGGGAAGCCCACGGGGCACAGCGCCTGCAGAAGGGGGGTCCAGCCACCCCTCTTAGTGCACCCCACCCCACTCACACTTGCGGTCTTCCAAGATGCAAGCCAAAGACTGCATGAACACAATCATCTCAAAACTATAATTGTGACATCGACACGTGGCTCAAACATCGTGATACTGTCACAAGACAGAAACTGCAGCCTATCAGATCCATCCAGTCAGAGGCAGGGCTCTCAGGGGTTCAGTGACATCTGTCCAATTGCTCCACCCTTCTCAGGAGACCTGAGCTGTCAGAACATTCTTATTCTTCACCTATCAGGCTGTACTTAGCCTAAAGGGACAGGAAGTCACAGGAAGTGGTCCTAGAACCACATATCAACCACTGAGATAGCTGTGAAGACCAAACCCCATTCACAACACCTCCTGCTGAACGGGACACTGTACGTGCACGTCCCAGTACCAGGGAATGCTCAAGACACTGTCACTGTCACACTGAGCCGCAGTCCCACATGAACAGAAATCTGCTCCAGTATTCTCCACGGTGCCTCTTACAACCCCATTCCTCTAACACACATTAAAAAAAAACAGGGCCAGCTGTGGTGGCACAAGGAGGAGGCTGAGGCAGGAGGATATTGCAAGACCAGCCTAGGCTACAAAGTGAGCTCAAGGCCAGCCTGAAGTGCACAGTGAGACCCTGGCTCAAAAATGACCAAAAAAACCAGGATAAAACCCTTCTTATATTCAAAACAATAAAATCCTCATTTCCTCTTTTACAATAAAGAAAAGGCTGCATTAAAGTACATTAGATTATAATCCCTACAAATACTTCCACCCACATGTAAATACTTCTTTTCAAGGAAATCAAAACTAGAAAACAAAGCACAGACACAGAGTTGCGATTTTATTTTTTCCTTACTTTGTGAATTGATTACTGGAATAGCAATGAGCTTTAGTTCCCCTGACAAGAGCGTAGAGATATTGTTAAAGTGATGTCACAGGAAAATATGAAAATATGTAACAGCACAGGGAAATGTTCATTCCACCGTGCTGAGTTAAAATAATACAAAGTATATTTTACAATCACATATACAATGTGGTGTTAACTGTCAAGAAGAATTCCTTCTCTCCCCTCCCTCTTCCTCCTCATCCTGCTGCTCCTCTTCTTCCTCTTCCTCTTCCTCCTCCTCCCATTCCTCTTCCTCTTCTTCCTCCTCCTGCTCCTCTTCCTGCTCCTCCTCCTCTTCTTCCTCCTCCTCCTCCTGCTCTTCCTCCTGATTTTCCTCCTCTTCCTCCTGCTCCTCCTTTTCTTCCTCTTCCTGCTCCTCCCTTTCTCACACATCCATAAAACCCCAGAATGGGTTAACTTCTCCAAAACGTTATCTCTAAATGGCTGTATTCCTAATGATTTTTCTCTTTTCTTCTCCAGATTGTCCTATTTTCTACCATGAGCATGACTGCCAAGGCCAAAACAGCACCAGACCTCAGGGAGGAGAAAACTGCAAGAGTTAAATGAGGTGATACTCTGGTATAGCACAAAACTCAGTGCTTACTTAAAAATTTAGTACTTAAAAATGCATAGTACAGAAGTTAGCACATGAATGTAAAATATTACTTTAGTACCCAGATTACTTTGTACTAAAAACTAAACATATTAAATAAAATAAAATCAGAAGTTTGGACTCATCTTTTATTCCCATAATATTAAATTCTTTGTTGGAGGTATATGAATGCCTTTTCTTCCTGTAATCTTAAATTCCTTTTTTTAAAGGTCTACTTAGCAGGGAGGCCACCTCCAGGCGTGGAATTTAGAGGTGCGGTGAGCGCCAGCCTGCCATCGGCTTGCCAGACCTCCAGGAGACAGTGAGGCTGTGAATTCGGTGCTTTGCTTTGTGTTATGCCAGACACTAGAGAAGGTTTTTCAAGGACTGAAGCGGAAGATATAATCACCCTACACAGCAAAGCTATCATTCTTCACACCAGAGTGCGGTTTTCCTTCTAAATCCCCCAGAGCCATCTCTTCTCAAAGACGCTGTGACCATTCAGTGGTGAGCTAGAGGGACACAGCTAAATTCACCAGGGACTGAGGAGTGACCTGAAAAAGATCCAGAGAACCCCGCCTTGACACAACCCACCGACCTTCAGCGAAGTTAACACACTCAAGACCTGTTCAAATCACTTACCTGACAACTTCCAAGAAGAGACAGCCCCGGGGTGGGAAGGAGCGGAGGGAGCCGGTTTCCCTGCTCCCCTCACAGGTATCTCCAGGGAAGGGCGGAGACCTGGCCTGGGAGAGACACAGGGAAGGGTCAAAGGAGGAACGGGTTGCCTGCTTCCTGCTGTTTACCGGAGGACACTTTACCCTCTGCTGTGACACCTCAATCAGCCACAGAGAAGACCAGGAGGAGAGAGCCAGAGCCAAGCAGAACACTGAGGAAAAGCTGGAGCCGTGGCCCCTGGACAGGTTGGCACCTAAGGGCAAAGGCACATGTCAGTGCCGAAGCGCTCCAGGGTCCAGACGCCCAGGCAAAGCAAGAGGTGCAGCACTGCCTCCCTCCCCGCGCCCAGCCCAAGGCGGACCAAGGCCAGAGCACTCCGCCGCCTCCGCCACCGCCTCTGGGCCGGACCCGCCTTGGTGAGGCTTTACCTAAGGGCACCTGAAGCCATGGGCACCTACAGCTACAGGCAAGTTAAACAAACAGCAAACAAATTCAGTGACTGCCCTTAACCTAAAGATAATAACTGTAAGAGATAAACATACTGTGATCCTGGATCCTTGCTTCTGCCATTTCGTTGACTATAATACTAACAGCATGAAGACAAACAATTGTGTGAAGATTTTTCTAAGTGGTGGTTTTATGTGTCTGCATCAGAGTGAAAATTTAGTGTTTCAAGCCTAAAGTAAAAATGCTGACGTCCGAGTGGGATACAGCACCACGTCATGCGCGGCACAGAGGTAATCTCTTCAGAAATCCTGACAGAGTCGAACATGTCATAAAATGAAGAAGAGAAGAGCATGTGTTTGCGAGGGACACGCCGAAGCCCCAAACTTGTGGATCCTCACAGAAACTTTGGAGACCAAGGGAACGCGGCGACCAACAGATGTGGGTGTCTCTCTGTCCCCCGAGACAGGCGGCATGCAGGCCGCACCACCTTCCCTGCATCCCTGGGTCAGTGACGGCGACGTGGCACCCCTCAGGGAAGAGCCGGAGGAAATTCCCTCCCAGCACCCAGCGAACAGCCCAGCCCTAGAGCAGCCGAGGGAAAACTACCGGGAAAGGAAGAGGACAGAGCCCTGAAGAAGCAGCCCACTTGGCCACGCTGCAACTGCTCACCCGCCCAGGCGAGCAGGACCAGCAGGACGGGGACCAGACAAAGCTCATCTTCCTTTCCGAGGTGCTAGGCCAGCGAGCCAAGTCGCTTTCTGGAACATGAGATGTCAGGTGCACAACCAAGTCCACGAAACCCAAAAGTTTAAGACAACAGGTTTGCACCGAAGGGTGCAGCTCAGCTGGAGAGAGACAGCTGAGTAGCAGTGAGTGCTGTCAGCCTTCTCCTGCGCCCTAAGCTTCCATCCTGCAGCCCACAGCTTTGAAGTCAGTAAACAAACCGCTACTCCAATGCAAATTGCCTTAAAAAATTCAGTACCCTGCCTATGCTGACAAAAACAAAGGCTTTTCAAGGCTGGAAAGGAAAGATGTAACTCGTAGTTTGACTTAAAAAAAAGATAAAATCCTTGCTGTAATACGGGTGGCTGATTGAAGTACACTGAAAGTGTTTCAGAATAATCCGTCTGAAAGTTTCTAATAAGATCAAGATCAGATGATGGACAACACACAGAAATTCAGAATCATCTGAGTAGGTAATACTGGAAACCATTTTTTTTAATAATTCAGTTTCTCAACCCCAGTGTTTTTCAAAGAGTAAAATGGGGGTGTGGGGTATTACTGTCCATTTCTCAGTTTTTAAAGTGTATGTTTTAGGGGGAAAATAGCAGCATGATGTCATCTTCACTGTAAATGAAAACAGAATCAGTAGGCCGATTCACTAGAAAGCAATAAAAAATGAAAACCTTTACCAAGCTATGAAAATGACCTGTGCCTTGTCTGCCTAACCGGCCATCATCCAAGCTAGAGAGGAGTCATGTGGGAGTGCTTTTCAGAAGCAAATTTGGGGCGATGGAGAGTGGGGAAGAATCAGAGTCCTGCGAGCATCAGTGCTCAGAGTGAGGGTGGAGGCAGAGGCCACCTGCCTCCAACACTGGGCACAGGCTGCCCAAGGGAGCACGGCCTGAGTGATGTCAGCGGGCGCATGCCAGACACGGACTGCACATAGGAGCTGCCCACGCTCTCAGAGAGGACACCCCGTGTGAGCACATCCACTGTCACTCACCCCAGAGCCTGTGTGGAGCTGACAGCAGGACTTAGGCAGGGAAGCAGCACTGCGCCTCCGAGAGAGATGGGGTACTGGAGCCCAAGTCAAGAAGTGGCAAGTACCCCAGGCTGAGAAGGTGGCAGGGCTGGAGGGAGTAAAAGGGAGAAACGGCCAGCGCAGGGCATGGGGTCAGATTTCCACATGGGAAAGAGCATTCTAGCCACCACAGAGAGAAAAAGACCTGAAGGCCACTTTGACGTCCCCAACTCTCCGGAAGAACAGAACACACTTGAGGGGCCTTCAGAAGTATCGCCTGCAGACGCCGGGACTGAATTCGAGGCAGGCAACAGGAGCAGGGAAGGTGCACACAGCCAGAGGAGGACTCCTGGCTTCTCCAGGCCGCCACAGTAAAGAACATAGTGCTGCGATGTCCACAGCAGAGCGCATGGCAAGGCAGGTGGCCTGAGGGCCAGGGAATGGAACTGCCGTGCTCCAGGAAGCCGAAAAGGTCAGCTGCAGATAGGAAATCCAAAGGTTCACGATTACTGTGACTTCCCAGGACCGCTCCCATCTCAGAGCTACAGGCTCTGCAAGGCTCCTGTGCAGGGCCGAGGCAGCTCCAGACCAGGGTGCCGACACTCAGGTCACTGGTCGTGGCTTTGATCTGCTCCGTGACCTCACCCACTCCGCCCCTCTGCAAAATGCAGGTGCTTCCTTCCAGCCAGCAATTCTGGGAGTACTACAGAGGTAAGGACCGCACAGGAAGATGCAGCGTGATACCAGGCACCCTGCAGGCGATCGATAAAAATGGGCAGAATACACATGCGTCATTCTTTATATTCAGCTTGTGAGCTAGGGGGAATAAGATGAGACCATCCTGTAAAAATATTGTAAAACTGCAAGTGACAGGGATGCATGTCTGTGATCCTAGCACTCTGGGAGGCTGAGGCAGGAGCATCACAAGTTTAAGCCTAGTGTCGGTAACACAGTGACTAAATGTCTCATAGTCAAAGTTTAAAAAGGGCCGGGGTTGTGGCTCAGATGTGTGGATTCAAACCTCAGTGCCGAAACAAAACTCTAACAATAACACACAGTGGGAGATGAAGAATGCTTCTCAGGTGTGTGAGAAGTCAGAGCTAGAGAGAGACCACAGGTTGCAAAGATTTGGGGAGAACTTCCACAGGAGCTGGTGAACAGGTAGGATTTGCTCACGGCAGCAGAGAAGAAAGGGTGGGCTCGCTGCTGGGAAGGCTGGAGGCCACAAAGCCTGGACTCACCCTGCAGTTCCAGCCTGGGTACAGCCACGTGCCCCCGTGAGAACAATGCCAACTTTCTTCCGGTCACTGTCATGATTTCGTGAGACAACACACCAAGAGTCTTGGCACCATGTGTGTGGCAGCTGGCACCCTAGTGCCGGACCCAGAGGCAGGGTCCCGGGGGTGGGGCAACAGCACTGGGGCGGCAGCACATGATGCTGGGCACAGGGCAAAGTGAGAACTCACTGCAAGGGCTAAGGGTGGCTCTGAACTTCATTCTACAGGCTGGAGGTGCTGCTTTCTCAGAGCAGGAAAGGGTGCCCTTCCCCTTCCAGCACCAGGCTTTTTGTTTATAGTACAAGAAAGGCTGATTATCCGAGGCCCTGCTTCCCTCGCCATGCCTGGTGGTGCGTGAGTTTTCAATGACTGCAGAGGCTGAAATCATCAATACTAAAGCACTGCTTCAAAGCACTGGCTGACAATTCGGGAGCACAGGCCTGCCTATGAGAGTGTGTACATGCACGTGTGTGTGTGTGTGTGTGTGTGTGCCCTGCATCACTAAAAAATATAAAACCTGGGCCTGCAGTAGTCCCAGAGACACCTCAGTGTGTGGTATCTAGGTGAAATGTAAGCATCAGAGAACACGTGTGGATGTTCTGTCATCATTTTATTGCCCAGGGCTTTTGAGACAGGATCTCACCACGTTGCTCAGGCTGGTATTACACTCACCCCTTCCTGCCTCAGCTTCCTGAGTAGCCAGAATGACAGCACATGCTACTGTCACCAGCTGTGTTGATTTTTTATGACATTTTTATGAATCATAACCGCAGTATACTGGCTCTGAAATGAGATGCATTGATAAACTTTGCCCAATGAATACAAGCGACTGTTGTATCCACTACCTCCAAAGCTACGGATTCAACCAACGGCTGACAGACAGTGGTCCTTTAAACTGCACCTGTACTGAACATGACAGATTTCTTTTTCTCGACATGATTCCCTAGACAGTACAGTGTAGCTACTGACACAGCATTTATATCGATTGAGTCGTGCAAGTAATCAGAAGAGGATTTAAAGTATATTGGAAAATATGCACATTACATGCAAATATTACACTCTTTTATATAAGGACTTGAGCAACTACAGATTTTTGTGCCCAGGGGTGTCCCGGGATCACTCCCCCATGGACACCACACAGCCCCTGCCTATGTGTATACCTGTGTACGCAATGCCACATTCACATATGCACACTTGCATGCATAGTAATTCTCATGTTTATACCTCATCGGGATGACTAATTTCAAGCTTTTTATAACCATCACACATATAGCTCATATTCTTTTTATAGCATGTTTTCATCTAAATCTTAAGCCCTTTTCACTCTTCATTTGCCACTGAACTCCCACTGGAGTTAAAAATAACCAAATTTCCAATTCAGATAGGCATAGCACTTTCCTTCCACGGAGCTTATGTTGCTTTAGAATGAGTCTCAAGTTGTTAAGGCCCAGTGAGGTAGTAGGTAAGGAATACTATGAACCTCACCAGCTTGTGAAAAAGAAATATTCTTCTAAAATATCACCCCAAAAAAGGGGTACCCCTAGGAAGACCATGATGTTTGCAAGCTTTTTGAATTTTGACCTTTTTTAAAAAAGCATCTATTCAACACCATAGCAGTTAAATGACAAATATACCAGTAATTCCTTTTTCCAAACATTTATTAAATACCCACTACTTGCCAGACACTGTTGAAAGCCAGGGAGAAGAGGAGTAAAAGGTGAGTCAGCCTTGGTATCCAGCTCTGAGGAATTCTGTTGATACCCAGCCCCAATTAACAGCAAAGCTAAGACACACCAACCTTCCTCTAGAGGAGCCCACAGGAGGGACAGGTGTGGGCAAAGATCTGAAAGGACTTCAAAGCTTACTTCTCAACCCCCGTTCTAGAATTCAGAGCTTCCCCTCAGACGTACAGGCTGAAACTGTTCAGCCCAAGAGATCCACTTAAGGTTTCCTAAGGTAATTTTATCCCCTGCCTTTTCTGCTGAACTTTGATTCACACCACCTTGATTCCTACAGCAAACACAGCCTCTCAGACAGGAAAGAAATCCAGGCTGTGGTATTTGACTAGACCTCTATGGCTCCCTAGGAAACACTTACAAGTAAATATCACACGGGTAGCCCAAGTCTATGCTATTAGCTATTGGCCTTTGCACGAGGACTCGAGGACTCGGCCCAATCCTTGCTGCAGCAGCTGGGAAAGGAATAACTGCTGATTAAATGAGTCACAAGGCCACTGTCAGAAGATAAAAAACACATCAGCTCACCAGGAAGATAAAAGTAACCTGGCGCTTCAAGAGCTACTGCCACTCCCAACAATTCAAGGTGGTCAAGGTCTTGGTTTCTGTTTTCATTTTTTCACCTCCCTTCAAACATATTTCTTTCATTTCACTAAAAACTTTCAGCACATGTTATTTTTAAAAGCTATGCAAATATTTTATTGTGTAACTATATTATAATCTGCCTACCCATTCCCATATTGGAAATAGCTCAAAGATTCTCTATTCATTTTTTAAAGAGAAATAAAAAACACAGAAAAAAAACAAAAAACAAAAGAAACAAAAAAAAAACCCAAAACAACAGCAATACAGGATTTCAAGACAAGATGATAGAAATTTAACAAATGGTTGTTATACTGCACATTATGAATTTTATGATCACATGTTGTAAATAAAAGATTGGATGGTACTCTCATTATTACAGTAGAAAAAGAGCAGAAGTGTCAATTAAAAGGTCATGTACACTGAAAATATTTATGATATACTGACAAATTGTTTTAAAAGAAAAACTAAATTCATTCCAACTGCAGAATGCAAGTGTTATTAGTCTACTAGACCTTTGGCATCACTGGGTTTTCTTAAACTTTTGTAACTAATGCTAATTTAAACACATCTTGATAATGTAAATAATTTATGTTATATATGTAAATCCTGCCCTTTTCATCCAGTGTCTCAGATCGAGAAGTCTCAGTAACACTTGAGAGACCTAAAGAAGCAAGCTATGCAGACAGATGGGGGCCTACTCTGAAAAATGATGCTTTGTGTAGAATCCACAAATGGATCAGCTTCAGATACATTTTATCATCACTGCTAATATTCTCCAAGGCTGACTTAAGATCCTTCGCTCTGTAAATTTTCACATTAAATTAAATACTAGAGTTTGCTTCTCCCTCTTGGGACTCTACAGCATACTAAAATGCATGGATTTTCTAAAAGGGAGGAAAATGAATTGAAAAAAGGATTCAATATACACTACGTTAATGTTAACCAAAACTCCAGCCCCTCTTTAAGGAGCTCAAGTTCTTCGGCAAAGTTCTTTTGCTTTGGATTTTATTTATTTTAACTCCATTTTTCTTAGTCATTCTGAAGGAAGGGCTGTGCTCAGTGACCTTTCCTGGAGACCTGACTGGGTTACAGGAAACTCCCTTGGGTACGGCATTACCGTTCCGCTCTTTCCTGTAAGCGCATGAAAGCAGATGGAATAATCAATCAGTCTTGGACTTCATTGAGCCTCGCATTCTACCATCTACTTTGTTCCAACGTCAAGCATTTCCAAAAAATGTCCCTCTTTGGAGGAAAAAAGAAGATAAAAGATATGATGTTAAACCCTTTGGTCATCATCAAAATTTCTAAAGGAATCATGTTACCCTTAGAACTCCAAGTGGTAAAAATCAAAGGAGTTAACCCACGTGAATGCGCTCCCCTTGACTCCAGCACTTTCTCAAGTTTTCTGACTAAAATCCAACACATTGAACATTAACTTTCAGGCAAAAAAGAAAACCCGGAACTCAGCTTCCATGCCATGACTTCGAGACAAAGTAAGCATCAGCAGTCAGCTGGTCTCCAGCATCCACACACAGCCTTGCGGCTGGACGGAGGGACACGGAAGCGAGTCCCGCTGCAGGGAGGAAGGCCGAACGCCCAGAGCTGCCTGCTGCTGCCACTAGACAGTAAAAGAGCAGAGAACTCCGGGTTTCACTGAGCAGCAACATTCCAGAAACGGCCTTACCGACTGCAGAGTAACTGACTTCTGATTTTGTAAATAAATAAACAAAACAGAAGCAGCAGCACCACTAATTTCATCATTCCATTTATTTCCTGGTCTTGAATAAACAAAGCGTTAATTAAATGCCATCCATTGCCTGTGCTCTTCTACACCATGCACATGCTGTCTCAGAACACCTTTGGGAACAACTAGCCCGGGCTAGGCCTACAAAGGCACAGCTGTGTTCCCGCATCTCCATGTCCGTCCCCACTCCCCTGCACTTTCTCCTTTTCTGTTCTCACCCCAGTCCCAGTCCACAGAGCCAGGGCAAACACAGGCTGGGGTGGAGGGAAGCAAGGCCCCAGCCAGCCAGCGAGGGTGCTTTCCTTTCCTGCCCTGCCTGGCGGGGTGGGTCACTTCCAAAACCGAAGATTCCTCTCAGTGAAACATGACAGGTACGCAGGATGGTGACCAGGGAAAAACCAATGCACGTGGCAGTGTCATCAAACCACCCCTGCACCCGTGTTCAGAGGGCTGATCTTTTCAAAGCCAAAGCTGACAACACGGAATTTTCAAGTAGTTAAAGGTAACCCAGCAGGAAAGACAGAAACACACCTCTCATGTCTCTTTTATGAAAACCCTAAAATATAATAACTTTTTAAAAGTGTAAGTTATAAAAGATGACTGACATTTTTTAGAACTGTTTTCTTGGCGGTGAAACTCTCAAATGTTGCAAAGTATTTAAGAGACAGCTGGAAGTGGGGGTACAATGGCAGAAACTGACAAAAAAGGGTTTGTTTTTTTAAGGAAAAAACTACCAATTCTCATTTTAGCACTACAGGCCTAAGTTTCTCACGTGTTTTGCATTAAGAGAGCACCAGTTCTTGTTTTTGATTATTTTAACTTATTCTTTTAAAATGTAAAAGAGTCTCAAAACCTAGGCCCACCATTCCGACCACAGATCAAGGCATTAGGCGATTTAGGCTTCCTTCTGGTGCCATGGAAGAGATGGATGGGGTCTTCTGCTCTGGAAACACAAATATTTACACCTCACTAAAGCATTCAGTAGAAAGGTTTGTTGCATAATTTTCCAAAGCCAGAAACAAGACCAGCATTTCACGATTTTCTAGTCTCAGTTTCTGTATATTCCCAAAAGGAAACTGAACTCCTCATGGCCAAGGTCACCTCCCCTCACTCCCTTGACTCCCACAAATGCTTCAGGTAACAAACACACATGACCTCCCGCGGCTCACTGCAATGAGGGTCTTCAGGGTAAAGACTGAATTTCCTTGACTCTGGCTCAACCAATTTTATTTGAAAAATACTGCAAAACTGGGCAAAAATACTTGTCCGAAACATTTAGTTTCTCTCAATGATCAATAACAATCACAATGTTGAGTTTTTTTTTAACTGTTTCTATCTGTCTCCTTTTAACCAATGTGGCAGCCTGCAGGTGCCTCTGTTTCCACGTTTGTCTGCCACCCCCAGCCGCAGTGACCTGCCCATCCTCATGCCATGGACATTTCCGGAGAAACTATGAACTAGAAAATATGCTACAGATACGAAGTCAACTGAGAACACTTTCTCGATTCCCATGCCTGAGGGTCCTGCAGAGGGCTTCACACAGGCCGCTCTCAGGCCTGCCACACAGCCACAGTCCCCGGGGTCAGGACTGCTGTGAGGGTGCTCTGGTTCCTGCTGTCCCTTCCACAATTACAGGTCAGGCACTGCTCAGGAACAGCAGAGAGCAAGGCGGCAGCAGGCCGGGAGGTGGGCTCCTGGGCAGCGGGCAAGGGCCTGAGCAGTTCCGGGCTGCACAGGGTGCTGATGGATGTGTGCTGCTCTTCCACCTGGAGATTCACACCAGCCAGAGGCCACCATGCACCCCGGCTAGGACACAGGTGCCAAGGGCCGGGCCCTCCTTCACGCCCAGCTCTGACCCATCCCACAGGGCTCACCCTGCCGGCTCCGCAAG
The DNA here is from genome assembly GCA_004027455.1 of Hydrochoerus hydrochaeris. Classification (NCBI taxonomy): domain Eukaryota; kingdom Metazoa; phylum Chordata; class Mammalia; order Rodentia; family Hydrochaeridae; genus Hydrochoerus; species Hydrochoerus hydrochaeris. Next base: position 82,539 of record PVLA01006825.1, read on the forward strand.
CTGGTCACGTGTCCCAGAAGAGCTGAGCACAGCACCACGTGGGCCTAAGGATGTGCACATGGTCCTCTCCTCACCTCTCTCCCTCCCCCACTTCCCTCCCCCTCTTCCTCCCTCTCTCTCTTTGGGTGCTGGGGACGGAACCCTGGTCCTTGTGCATTCTAGGCAAGTGCTCTGCCACTGAGCTATACCTCTAGCCCTTTAGAAAGATTTTTATTTTGAGACAAAGTTGCCCAGGCTGGCTGTTGAACCTGTGATCCTTCTGCCTCAGCCTCCCAAGTAGCTGGGATTACAGGTATGGGCCGTACCTGGCTTCTCTTTCCTTCTTGTTTCTTTCTTCTCCACCTGAATCTTCTGGGCTGTGACCCTTTTCCTGGGCTACTGTGCTCTTTTTCCTCCCCTTCCTGCCCTTGGCCTGGGTGGGACACCAGGGTGGTGTGGTGGGGACCCCCTAGTGGCCTCCAGTAGGGCGTTTTCTTCTCCTTGCTCTGACTCCTCTTCCCTTAGCTTGCAGTGCTTGACTGGATGGAAAACCTGGATCTTCCTCAGTCCTTCCTGAACACACCTAGGGCCCGCCTGGGCCCATGATGGGAGCGGGGGGTGGGGGGAGTTAGAGTTTAAAAGAGTCTAAAAATAAGGTTTAAAACCAGCAGAATTCATGTAAGAAAGAAACAGCAACGGATGAAAGAGAAAGCAAAGCAGAGCGCACCAGCAAACCAAAAGACCACCCTGAAAAGACCAAGAAAGCAGACAAATCACAGTCAGTCAGATTCTTACAGCTAGTCAGATTCTTTCAGAGGAGGAAAACCACAAAAGAGCAACCTTTTAAATGAGAAAAGAAACGCAACTGCTAATTCAGGATTAAGAGACTGGTTCAGACTTATATCAAGAAATCCAATGGCTAGGGCCAGAGGGTCCAGGTCAGTGGCAGGGTCAGAGGTCCTCAGTTCAACACCCGATTCCAAAAAATATAAAATAAAGAAAAGAAAAGACCCAATGGATAAATTCTAGCAAAAGATACAGCACATGTATTGCTTCACTCACCAAGTATTTACCGGGGACCTCTACATGCCAATCCCGGGAACAGCCACGGGGGTAAGAAGATGAAGTCCTTCCTCCATGGAGTTCTCCTCTGAGGCGCAGGTATTGTGACAGAAATAAAAATATGTACAGCACGTCATTTGGTGGTGAGTTCCATAAAAGAAAGTGGGGTCAAGGGAAGAGACAAAGTAGAGGAGATGCGTCTTCTCCTAGAGTGGAGGGAAGAAGAGAGACCAGGCAGAGGAGAAAGAACCCCAGTGTGGTGAGGACTCCTGAGACAGTGTGACAGGGCTGCCCCGCACACAGGTTCCTAAGATGGGTGAGATTTCCAGAGAAATCAGAAAGCTCATTTTTAAAAAAGAAAACCTCAAAAAAAAATCCAAAAGGCTTTTTAGATGAATTCCATCAAGTCTCTGAAGAGCCGATAACCCCAAAATGGGCAGTTTCTGGACATTAATGAACCAAACAGAATCCAGAGAACAAGCCATCGAGCGAGAGAAGATAAACATGGTTCCCTTTCCCATTCTGTCCCTAACAGGTTTGCAAACTCCAAGCACACATGCACACACCTTTACAGTAGTCCTGACCTCATTTAATACCACCTTCGTGATCTCTGACATTTCTAGATACCGCCTAGGTATGTATCATATAATGTTCAGATTAACTGGTTATTCTACAGGGTAAATTTATCCTACTATTACACATGGAAAACCAGCAGCACTCGTCAAACTGTACTACCAACACCTCGTTCTAAGCGTTTATCTGCAGACCACCTACTAAGGTAGCCCGCGCTGCCACTGGATGGTGGGGGGCCTGGGCTCTATTCTGAGAAACACTGCTGCAGGCCAGACTCACTCATGAGCTCTCCCATAAAAATAAACCTTTAATATGGTATTAGAAAATCTAATACCGCAACTATTTTAAAGAAAAATAAATCATGGCTGAGCAGGTTTTAGCCCAGAAATAAATGGAATACTAGGGTAACCCCAGGAATAAATAGAACAAGGAATGACATTTGGAATTTCTAGTCCATAAACCAAATATTAGAAGAATGGTTCAATACAGGAAACTATGTTTTATTAACTACATGCACATATATACCCATATAATAATATAAGACCCGTTCAGATGGACTACGGACACATTATGCCCTTTAAAGTAAGTAGTGCACTGCTGACAGGCAGAAAGGAGATGCATAATACAACCAAGGTCTAGAAACACACATTGAGAGCAGTGGCCATGGTCCAGGGATAATGCTGTCTTCCAAGGGACATGTGGCAATGCCTGGGGATATTTCTGATGGCCATGACAGGGTAGCTGATTGTGTCACATGGTGGGGACAAGCCAAGAGCACTGTTAAACATCACACGATGGGGCCAGGCGCGGTGCTGCACCCCTATCATCCCAGCACTTGGAAGGCTGAGGAAAATCATTTGCAAGTCCGAAACCAGCCTGGGCTACAAAGTGAGCCCAAGGCCAGCCTGAACTACATAGCAAAACCCTGTCTCAAAAACAAAACATCATGTGATGAACGCACAAGACAGCTGCCCATGCCAAACCAGTATCTGGTCCACAGTGTCAGCAGTGAGGAGGCTGAGAATTCCTCACTTAGAGAAAATGCAGTGTCCTGACTCTGAATCCGATTCCTAGTCCAGATAGCGTCCCACTACACTTACTGCTGCTAAATCAAAACATTTCTGCAGGGAAAACGCATATCGAGTTTCAAAGAACTAATTGCACATCGTTCCTGACGGTTCCAGGTAACGAGACAGCCCTGATCAGGAGAGAGGCACGTTCACTCTCTGAGGAATGTTCCTCGGCTGCTACACAGGTAAGGAAAGGTAGCGGGAGGCCAGCGGGCCTTCAGCAGTCACAGAGGACACTCCGCCTTCCCCTGCCACACGAAAACCAGGAGACACAATTGTGCTCCTCTACTTTTCTGTAGCTAACTGCCTTGGCCTACTTCTTCTAACCCGTTTTCTAGCCCCGTCACTTTGGTGACCCACCTAGCAATGGGAAGAAAGGAACAGTTACTGAGCCGGCCTGTGTTGGACACAGAAGCTTGCACCCCTCCACCCCGGGCAGGCTCAAGGCAAACAAGCCACACACTTCCAACCTGCTCTGCGGTGCAGCTGAAATACAAACCACTAAGCATCTTCTCCAAGATCAGGCTGAAGAGCCGCCTCTGACCACAGAGGGTGGGCAGGAGGGTCCGACATTCAAAGCTCTCAGGCTATAAAAAGCTCCCGGGCGCGCAGAGCTGTGCGTAGGATGAGGTATAATAAGAAAGCACAGTATTCTGGGTCCTGGGCAGATTTTACTCCCGCATCCAGCCTCCCACCGCTTGTGAGAATGGGATTTCTCCCCTTCCTCTGCACCAGCTTCTCCCCAAAGGCTGGCGGGGCGGGGCGGGGGGGGGGTGTTCCTCACTCCTCCCCTCACTCACCCTCCTTTCTCCCCATTTGTGAAGAAAGCCCCACTATTTCTCATGGGATTTCTTTTTATGAATATTTTCACCTTAAGCATTCAAATGACCTCAATTATTACTCTGTAAAAAAAAAGAAAAAAATAACAGTTTTACCAAACTCAAGATCAAAATAAATCACTAAATGTTTAAATAAGCTTCCAGCTCAAAGGCAGAAAAAACAAATATGGTTTAATGGGATTGTGAAATTTTCTTTCAAAAGTTGCTCTTAAATTGTTACATTTCATAATTTACAAAAATAAGCCCTGACCCTTCAAATACGGCTTTTATTTTTAAAAGTAGAGTTATAATAGTTGTTTTCCACCAACATGGAGATTACTACATTATTCTTTTATTTAGCCATCTATTTTTTTAATAATGTGATCAAAAACCAAGAAAAGCTAATGGACAAGCAGTACTAATTATTTGCAGCACTACGGTTTTAATTAGTAATATGAAATTAATTTAAGGCTAGTTTATTTTTCCCCTCAGGATTGTAACCACCGCAATGTAGTAGAACTATGAGGCGTTCTCCCCAACTCTCTTGCAAAATCTCTGAAAAACATTAGACTTTGTGATCTGATGGATGATGATACATGTGCAGTAAATAAATTATTTTTGGAACTATGAAAACATTAAATTACTAAACATAAAATCACAAATGCAAAGTGTGAAAGTAAACCCAAGAAAGGGTCAGAGCTGGGGGTGCAGCTCAGCAGAGCAGCGTGCTCAAGGACTTGGGTTCCATTCCCAACGCCACAGAAATAAGGAGGAAAGAAAACGCTGATCAGCATTTCCACTCGCTCCCAGGTATCACCAGGTCGGAAGTGGACTCGGACGCGGGGTGTGGTCTCGCTCACGGGAGAGGTCACACGCCTTCCGCAGCCTCCCCTCCAGCCCGCCACACCAGCACTCAGATCCCATTTATCAACCAGCACATCGGTGCCCTGCGTGCCAGACCCAGAAGGGGGCTGAAGAGCAGCAGGGGCCGGTAGAGGGGCTCTCCAGCTGCGCCAAGAAGTCCACCAGCTCGTGTGCGAGTGGTGACGCGTGCGTGGCTGAAAAGACAGTGTTGGGGAAAATATTCAGCACACACAGGCCAAGGCAGGGCTGCTGCCAGCTGAGTGCTGCAGGAGAAACTGATCCAGGGCAGAGCTGGAAAAGGCAGGGAGTGGTGGAGGCTGATACAGGGAGGTTTCCCGCAAGGCCAGGAGTGCAGGAGGAGGGGCAGGGAGGCAGCACTAGTCCCAGAGGCCGAGACTCAGAAACGTGGCACCAAGGCCATGACATCTCTGGCAAGGAGTCTGACAGATTCTCTTCCAGGTCACACTCCTGGCAAGCCTGACCACTGCCCACTCTCGGGCAGGAGTGACCTCATCACAGCGCTCTGTCCCCGTGGCCACACAGGCCAGGCAGGGGAGGAAAATAAAGACAGCCTTCACACCTGCAGAGAAGGTGGAGGCCTGGGGGTCACAGGAACCAGGCAGGGAGCACCTGCCCCTCCGGGAGTCACACAGAGCCACACAGCGGGCCAGATGGCGAGGCTTCTCATGGAGAGGGTAAAACCGGATTTGGGCCAAATGGGCCAAAAAAAGCCAGCTGGAGGACCAACCCTTTACAGCCTTCCTTCAGTATTTTATATCAGTTGCCTAGATACAGAGGACTTTTTACCTAACTTCACATTTCAACTGGTTTTGCACTGTAATAGACCATTAACAAAATATTTCAAATCAAAACCAGGCATGGTGGCACATGCCTGTAATCCCACCATTCAGGAGGCTGAGGCAGGAGGATCATCGCAAGTTTGAGATCAGCCTGGGCTACCAAATGAGCTCAAGGCCAGCCTGAACTGCATAGAGAAACTCTGTCTCAAAAACACAAGACACCCCACCAAAAAAACCCAAAAAAACAAAAAACCTAGCGAGTGGTCGCTACGCTCTCCTGTTACTCAAACCCTGCTCTCTCTCCGAGAGAGAGTTCACACCCTGTGGCTGAGTAAAGCTCTCACACACAATTGGGGGACAACGCAAACCTGTAAGATTAAACAGCCTGGTGCAAAACACACAAACACAGCAAGACGCTGAGAGGCCTGGCTTAGCTGGACAGGAACTGAGTAAGCGCGGGAACCTATCAAACTGAAACTGACGGAAACTGATTACTTGAGGGGGAACAAAGTGGAAGACTGATTGAGGAAATAATGACTTCGCTTCGGATAAAAGTTTAAAGTGAATATCCTGAGCTGGCTGAAACTGCTTTAAAAATCTCTTCCCGTCTTTACAGAAGCCGGCTGAAGATGGGTTCTCTGCTACAGACCCGCCAGGGAGAGGCTGGGCCCGGGAGCACTCCAGTTAGTCCAGCCTGGATTACTTATGTGAGTAAGCAGGAAGCCAGCTCACTAGCAGCATGAAAAACCTGACACATTCACAGAGAAGATGTGTCAAAGTGTACACACAGATGAATGATGCAGGAATTGCTATGTCACTTTAAAAACTATTTCTTTGGAATCACTGTTGGTCAACAACAGTTATGCAAATCATAACAATTCTCTATATTAATTGCTTATACAAGGAAGATGCATACAGTTTTTTCTAACGAGGATTTTTGTAATTTTTCTTTTTTCTTGTCATGTTTATTCTTACTATTTATTGAAATGGAATCTGTTGAATCTAATGACAAAAAGACTGGGCTTCTCCTTTGCACATCTGGTTCATATTTTCTTGGGCTGTCAAAAGCTTTTCTTAGTAGAAGTCCACAATAGGTTGGAAATTAACATTTTAAAATAGAAAAACTGGTCTTCCGCCACAGATTACTGAGAACCACTCATGGGCCCAAGGCTGGTAGAGAACCAACCAGTCTGGTAGCCACAGCTCTCCCTAGGGGCCTGTTTCCCCATCCAGGCTGTGCTGCTCGGAAACACACTAATGCTAAGCCCCTCTGGGTCGGACAGGAAGAAAGTCACTGTAACCTGCCCTGCTGTGAGGGGCCGGGTTCTTCAGTGAGCGTCAGCCACGCCACACGGTCCTCACAAGCTCACAGCTGCACAGCTGTTACAATGAAATCAGGTCATGGACTAAAATCCACCGAAGGTACACTTATCATCCAAGCAGGCACCAAATGAAGGAAGCCTGGTTTCCTCTTCCGGTACCTCCTACCACCACCTAACACGACAGATTCGCTCCCCGAGGGACAGACACCAGGGCTCCTGCCGGCAGGACGGACAAAGTCCTGGGACACCTACGGTCTTCCTGCAGCTCACCCATCCAAGGTGGCACTCATTTCCCAGATGAAAAATGATTCCTACTGTCTTTAGATCCCTGAAATCCTGTGACATCAATTTCTGCCATACCTCAATTCTGAATATGTGAAACTGAAGACATTCATTCATTTTTATGATACCTGAAATCACTAACCCCCTGAGAAGAAAACTAGGCAAGGATCACACCCCTTATACTAAATCACTCTCAAACTAAATCACCGCACAGACAATGTAAGAGTTTTATTTCAAATCGTCTTATTGAAATAACCCCTCTGTGGAACCACAGGATGCCTTTAATAGAACTTCAACACTTGCTAAGCTTTTAACAAAACAAACCAGAGATCTGGTTGAGAGCCTTTGACAAGTCCCAGTATCCAGCCAGAGCTTAAGGGCATCGTTGGGCTTTCACCGTGTGACTGTCAGTTACCTTCTCTCATCATGTAAGGATACCTTTGAGTCACCTTTGAATTTCACAGCAGGCAGAAAAAATTTGAAATTTTTCACAAGCAGGCAGAAAACATCTGGCAAGTGATAACGGGCAGCACTCACATGAGGCAGAAACTTAAGAAAACTGTTCGGTGCTCCGCTGTGGATGCGTAGAACCAACTATCCTCATCCCCTTCTGTGAAGTTTCAGGGTACAGCTGACCCCACGCCTGTGGAAGGCAGCCAGTGCTAAACAGCGTCCGGCTCCTAACTCCCCGACTGTACCTCAAGTCACCCTATCTCCCAGTAGGCCCACAGATAATCCCTTCTCATGCAGACACACCAACACTAAATCCCACTTGCAAAGATTCTCCTGCCTCAGCCTCCAGAGTGTGGGATTACAGGAGAGTGCCTCATGCCCCACTGGACGTCCCTTAAGGAGCACAGAGCCCACCCTTCACCTCTTCTGAGGCCTGCGCTCATCAAACTGCAGCGATGTACAACAGGAAGGAGAGGAAGAAAGCTCCTGCATACATCTGGGGCAGGAGGAAGGTTCTTCAGTGAGTGTCAGCCACGCCACATGGTCCTCACAAGGGTCCTCATCTGGGGCTGAAATCACAGCCATGGAACGGTGTTCTATTTTCTTTTTCTTTTTTTCTACAATATTGCTACAAGTGTTTTATAAACCAAAAAACCAGAAAGAAAAGGTTTTTTTGTTTTTGTTTTATCTATTTTGAGACAGGGTCTCACTACGTAGTTCAGGCTGGCCTTGAGTTCACTTTATACCCAGGCTGGTCTCAAACTTGCAACAATCCTCCTGCCTCAGCCTCCCCGGTGCTAGGATTACAAATGTGCAGCACCACAGCCGGCTAGAGAGAAAGTTCTTAAGGCCACTGAGAGCTCAGTGGCGAAGACCCTGGGGGTCCCTGATTCCTCTGCCACCTCCTCCCCAACCCCACCTCGCTCCTGCAGGATTCCAGGGAACCAGCACCTGCAGATCTTTCCTCCTGGAGGAGGCACACGGGGGCCCAGGACCGTGGCCTCTGCGGGCAGCTGCGCTCAGGCACGTCGTCCGTGGGCCAGCCCAGCCCTGCACCCCGGGACGCACAGCCAAGGTGGGGTGCAGCAGGAAGAAGCAAAGGACGCGTCCCATAATAAACTCTGCTCACACCAGATGCCTGCTGCAGGGAGACCGGAGATGTTTAATCCTCTGGGCCCTCGCTGCAGAGCTGGGTCCACAGCGCCCCACAGCACCCCACGGCACCCCACGGCACCCGGGCCAGCCAGGCCGAAGGCTTCGCTGAGCCCGAGCAGGGAGGCAGCAGGGTCCTCCACCTGCCAGCTCAAAGGGTCCAGGCCTGGTCAGATGTAGGAGGGAAACAGCATGGGAGCCCGGAAACAGACGCAGAGGACCTGTGAGCGCTAAGCACGTTTGCTTTCTCACGCTCTTACAGACTCTCCATGAATGAAAGTATGACTTTTTATATGCAAGAAAACGCATGCATTTATTTTAAAAACCAAACATTTCCTTTCATCAGTCGTCTATAACCTCAACTGAACTTGCTGCAGCCAAGTACCAGTGTTTATTTCTTTCTTGGTTTCAGCAAGTACATACAGTGAGGTAAGACGGTTAGCAACAGCGCAGACAGGCTGAGGACATGTGAAAATTCCCTATCATTTTTGGAGGTTTTTTCCCCTACATTTCTACCCAAACAAATATAGAGAATATGGTAAATTGTGACATTAGACTGGCACTTTAGAGAGACTTGATTTCTTTCTTTCTTTCTTTCTTTCTTTCTTTCTCTCTCTCTCTCTCTCTCTCTCTTTCTTTCTTTCTTTCTTTCTTTCTTTCTTTCTTTCTTTCTTTCTTTCTTTCTTTGAAATACCATCTTGCTACATTGTCCAGGCTCATGTTGAACTCCTGGCCTCAAGCAATCCTCCTACATCAGCTTCCTAAATAGCTGGGACCATAGATGCACCAGGGCCAACTCATTTAGACCTTTTTTTTTTTTTTGTCTTTTTGAGACAGGGTCTCCCTATGCAGTTCAGGTTGTCCTTGAGCTCACTTTGGAGCCCAGGCTGGTCTCAAACTCCCAACAATCCTCCTGCCTCAGCCTCCTGTGCGCTGGGATTACAGGCATGCGCCACCACGCCCAGCTAAGTTTGGTCCTTAAAGGCCCTGTATACAGTTGCTGTTTCAGTGGGTTCCTGTCTACCTGACCCTAGGCAGTTACCAAGATCTCCCAGCCAGACTACTGCTGCCATTACCCAGAGGGCAGCAAAAAATAGTGCTGTGAATTTCCAGAGCTTACAGAACATGTGTGATGGTTTTGTGTCTGAAGGTGAATAAACACCTCAGTACGCCATAGCCTGAACTCTGAAATCTGCTGTATAACCAGGTAAGGTCATTGGAGATATTAACCCAGAAAAAAAAAAGAACGGAATTGTCCCACATACCCAGAATGGCTCGAGTCAACTCGCAACACAATATTCGGAGCAGTCTGTGGAGTGGGGCTTTGAGTGCCTGCCGTATGCGGGTCCCACAGTCCCGTGGGATAGGCAGGTCAGAGGGGGCTCAAGCTGGTTAGGGGCAAAGTTCAGCTCACACAGGAGGAAGCAGATAACTCACCACGCACAAGGCTCGGAATTAATAAAGTTGGAAACCACCGTGCAAGGAGAAGGTTAGCAAAAACAGGATGGCTGCAGGGTAAACAGGAGAGACACCTGATGCGAAGAGGGGACCTGGCCTCCATACCCTAAGTTCACTTAAGTGCTAACAGAAGTCCCCGGGGCCTGTGGCACGCGTGCACACTGCAAAGGGGCCAGAGCCTGAGAAAGGGTTATTCCATCTCCTTTCACGGCAACCCAGTGTGGGCATGATCGCCCGTGTCACATACAGAGAACCAACGCTATTCTGTGGGTAAAGTGTTAACCGCTGGCCCCAGGCCTGCAACGAGCAACCCGGGGGCGGCCAGCACCGAGCCCACACCTGTCACTTCACAGTGCACTGTCACAGTGCGCTTCCCTCTGCCCTGTCTGTCTCCCTCCATTTCCTGCTAGGAACGTGAGGGGCCACCAGGAAAAGAGTACCGGCTGCCAATGCATAACTGAAAACCTGAGACTAGGCATGAAAAATTTCCTTCCAATGATGTCTTAGAAATTTATTTATGAAAATGAGAAAGTCATTGTCACTGAAACCCAGAGATTCCTCAAAAAACTAAAACCAGGAGTTCCATTTGACACAGCTGTTCCCCTTCTGGTGTCCTCCCAAACGAGTTAAAACATCATGTTACAGTGGTCCACACACACCCCTGTTTATAGTAGCATAAACCTGGGAAGTGGCCTCTGCCCATCGACAGAGGAATGGATAAAGACAATGTATTTACACAGCATGGAGTACTACTCTGCCATAAAGAAAGACACACTTGAGTCATCGCAGGAACATGGGTGCACCTTGAGACCATAATGTTAAGTGAAATAAATCAGACACACAGGCTTAAATCAAATCCGCCTTGGTTTCTCTTATATAAGAAACTCAAATGATGAGCAAAATAAAAGACAGATAATAGGAAGTAGGCAGACAGATCTTTTTCAAATGGGAAGGGCTCAAGAGACGGAAAGGGGGAGGGGCGGGAAAGAGATGAAGGAGGGATTCAGATGTGTTATGTGTATGTACCAATTCACACGGGGACCGTAAACACTGCACGCTGTGCACTCACACTAACTTTAGAAGGCTCGGCGGTTGTTGGTGAAGATGCCCACTCTCCCTCAGCCTGGCCTGGCCAAGTCCACCGCCTTCTGGACTTCCTCACGGTCCATGTAGCATCTTCCTGCCCTGGGCCCTGCCGCCCCGACCAAGCACGGCTGCCAAAACAGCCAGGGAATAAGAAAATCCAGTGAAAGATTTTAAGAAATATAGCAAGAGATTTCCTATGTCCTGGTTAAAACTGTATAAACAGTCATATAAACTGCAGCTTAAAGAAAGTTCGCAGGCAGGAAAATCATCAGATCTCCATTTTTGAGAATTTTGACTTTTTTTTTTTTTTTTGTACCAGGGATCGAACTCACAGCTTCACACTTGCCAGGCAGGTGCTTTAGCCACTGAGCTAAATCCTCAGCCCCCGAGAATTTCGACCTTTTTAAAATACAACAATAAGGATTCCTTAAGGTTATAGTTTATGGAGACCATAAGTGATTGTTTTGCCCTTGAGCCTTATTTTTCTTGTCTAGAAATTGAGTCCCACAGCAAGTTCTCAAAATACAGGACGGAGCCGCAGCATGCTGCTCTGGTAAGTGGCTATAGCTCAGCAAGCCGCGGCCGCCCCGCCCCAGGGCAAGAACTGTATCAGTGTTTCCTGAGATCCAAGATGCGCCATGTTGGACCTTGGGGCGCTGGGAAAACCGGCAGCCTGTTCACCCCTGTGGTAGGCAGCTGTGAACCTACGGGGGCCAACATCCACCACCACCACAACCCCACTAGCAAGCGAGAGCCGGAGATCTGAGCATGTCTTGCAAGTTTGAGTACACATGATATAGCAAATAAGAGGGACTTTCTTCTGCCATCTCTTTGAGGGCAAATATTTTTACCTATTTTGATCAATGGCATTGCTCTATTCAATATCTGTTGTTGTAATTTCAGTATCTCCTTCAGTATTGCTCTGCCTGATTGAAGGAACAACTATTGTGAAGAAAACCAGATGTACTACTGTGCCTATTGCTGTTGTCCCAGTGGCCTGCTGTGAGGTTCTGTGCCAATTTCACTGCACTGCCTCACTTGGCTATGTCCTGTCTTGTTCTGCTATATTTTACTACCTTCAAAATTTAAAAAAAAAAAAAGACAGGACAGGTTGGTGGCATCTGCCATTGATGCTCCTGTCCTCACCTGGCGATCATTCAAATTCTTCCCACGAGGCGCGTCATCTGAACTTCTAAACGTGAGTCTCTAAGTGACCCGAACATATGTGCAGCACCAAGCCTAAGTTACAAACATTCAGTTAACACCGGTGCCCAGGCTACTGGAAAACACTTCAAATAGATTAATGTAAAACTTTGTACATTTAAATTGCATAAAAGCCACACTGTCACCATCCTATTCTCCACCTGGGAGGTGGAACCTACCCAGCCTCTCCACCTAATGATTTGTTGCCTGAAGCATCCAAAACTTTGTAGATTTTCAAAGTCAGTGCTGGAGCGTGGTGGCAGAAGCTTGGGGCTAGAACCCTGGCACCCTGGCATCCGGATCCCAGGCCCCACCAACCAGAACACGATGCTCCTTCAAAGCAAGAAACAAAACAAAACAAAACAAACAAAAAAGAGGCCTTTTCTACTGTGCACACCCACACATTGTCCAAACATCACTGCTCCATTGTTCGGCCCATTCTCCACCAAAGCCATCGTGGTTATGTCATCATCCCAGTTCTTTTCCTAATCTAACAAAGCAAGAAGAGACAGAGGAACCCCACTTCCCCCTCCTGCTTCAGCTCCAGATCCTCAAATCCACCATGAAGGGTTTTGCCAGGGAAGGCAAAACTCGACAAGAGCTAGCAGGTGTCTGAAAACTGCATGGCTTTCTCCAACACACTTTAGTGAAAAGAGCCCCAGGACCCAGGAGCACCTGATGAGATTTCACCTCTCTGTGCCAAGCATGGAGCCACCCTGCAGCAGGAAAGGGGTTTACTAAGGATAGCAATTGTGATGGTGCCAGTGGTTAATCCTGTTCTCAGAAACAGAAGCTGAATGAGGGCAAGAGTTACAACCCCGCGTAGACCCCACACCTCAAGGAACACAGTTCCTCCACACAACTAAACTGTGTCATGTGCTGGTACGGTAGGAACAAGACCGTCCTGCTGAGTACATGTGCATTCCCGTCCAAGGCTAGCAGTGATCAGAGTGATGCTTTGGAAGAGGAACAGGACAGCATTTCCAAGAGAAAAATACATGTCGCCTTCTCCCTCCATACTTCGATGAGTGACTCGATTTGGTTTCATGACATTATTATAAATACATTAAAAAGGCATTTTGTTATTATTAAGAGTCAGGTGAGATGCTGCTCTTTCTGTCACTAATTCTCCTCGTGATCCTGAGCAAGTCACAACCCCCTCATCTGAACCTTACTGCTCTCTTCACCTGTTGAATAGGAATAATAATCCCTATTGAATAGGAATAAACATCACTAAAAATGAACCGGAAACATGCTGGGAAATATTCATGCACACAACAGCAGTTGTCACAAGGACACAGCCAGGGGCTCAGACAAGGGGAGGGGGGCTCCTCCGTGACCCCTGCACTTCCTGCTTCCCCTCGGCATTATCCCTAACCAGCAGACCGGGCTCCTGGATATGTTTTTCCAGCCGCAGGCCTCTTTCTCACGTTCACCTACCATTGTACCCACTAGTGGCTCCTTATTTGGTATAAAGGACACCAGAAATCATCTTTCATTAGTGAAATGACGTATCAAAATAAAAACAGCCCATGTTCCATCACGACCTTTAGCAGCAGGGCTGCCTGCCTACTCTGCCTGTTAACCAATGCCACACTATGTTTGTATGATTCTGTTTACGTGCAATGCATAGACTGCGCGACACTATCTCACGACAGGGAACAAACTTCTGTCTTGCTTGAGCTACCGTAATTTGGAGCGGTTCTAGTACAGCAGCGTGGCGTGCACCTGAACAGATGTGCTCACCACACAGAAGGCTTCTGAGCTGCTCTGTCGCCTCCGAGTCTTTGCTAGTGCCATCCTGTGTGCCTGGAATGCTCTAGCACCTCTGAACACTGCCCTCCAGGTGGCGACTTGAAGACAGTCTTCTTGCAGAGTTCCTCTCTCGTCTTGATGGTCCATGAGCTCTCCATCATGTGGACCCTTAACCTCTCATCATTACGGCAAAAGCTTTGAGGGTCCTAAGCTGGCTCCTCCTGGGAACACCATAAGCTCCCTGAAGGGAAGGGCCACATCACACTGGTGCGCTGCTGCACTGGCAAACCTGGTACTGTGTCCCACTCTCTCAGCCACCTTCTCATTGCTGAGACACAATACCCAACACCTGCAGCTTAAAGGAGGAGAGGTTTGTTTCAGCTCATGGTTATAGGCCTTGGCTGGATGGCACCAGAGTAGAAACAGTGTGGTGGAAGGGTTTGGTGGAGGACATCTGCTCACATCATGAAGTCCCAGAAGCCCAGAAAGAAGGGAGGAGCCGGGGAAGGCAAAACACCCTGGCAGGTCACATGCCCAGTGACCACATCCAGCTAGGTCCTACCTCCTAACAGCAAGCCCATTAAACAGAGCACCCAGATCCAACTGCCTTCCAAAACCCACCTCTGGATACACAAGACTTTGAGGGGCACGTCCTCAATCTAACCTGCACACAACTGCACCCACATTTCAATCAGCCAGAGCAACTTCCTACCCGCAGTGACACCTGCCAGGATTGCATCAATTACCTCACAAAACACTAGGTATCTCTCCAAGTTTTATTTTGTTTATATTGACACGAATAAAGAGAAGAAGAGGAGGAGACTGAAGTAAGGGGAGGAAAAGAGAAAGGAGGAAGGACAGATTAGCGGGCATAATTGGGAGGGCTTAGTGAATCTCCTTTCTAGATTGCTCCTCTGATGTCTCACTAAGACAATACATTCAGGGCTGCAATGCAGCTCCGAGATAGTGTACTTCACATGCACGAGGCCTTGGGAACCCCCAGGATCACAAAAAGATCAAGGACGTCAGTGAAGTCTTAGCCGTGCTATTTTAAGAGAAAATAAATGCTTAGCAACTAGGTTTTAATTCTTCCTAGCAATTGGGGATTGGCCAGCTGATATTTTTTTTAATAAACTAATAAATTACAATGTTATGAAAATGTTCAAACTCAAACCACCACATCACCTGTTGAGAAACAAGGAAAGATCCCCATGCAGGTTCAGTGTTAGTAATGAATGGCCTCTCTCTGCATCCCATGCAGTTCCAAGCGCGTTAACACCTGGCGTTGAGTGGCACCTTCTAGGGTCCCTTCTGTAACGGGAAGCAACCCCAGCACCACCCTTGGGATTCTGAATCTCAGAAGCCAAAGAGACTGCTCATCTGGGCCTTGTTATTCTTTCCCCTTTGTGTCTCACTTCTCTCTCCCTCCTGTTCTCCCCTTCAGTCCTCAGGATGAAGAAGGGCAGGGCTCCTATTCCTTAATCTCAGCACAATCACTGCATCCTTGTCTATGACACCAGAAAGGAATATACAGATGTAATTCCACTCCTGATTTACCATCAGAAAAGTGGTCAGTGAGACAAGCAGCTCTGTTACTGTCACCCTAAGCTAGGTTTTTCTTTTTCTGTCTCAACTTACCTGACTATAAGAGTTATATAAAGTGAATGCTAGATTTCAGAATTTAATTAAGTACATAAAATGAATCCTTTGCAATTACTTCTGTTTTGCTTTGTTTGCATCAGTAAGAACAAAACAAATTTTACTTGAAATATAATATTGGCCTTGTGGGAAAAATATTACTGTACTTAGTTGATATCCTCCTTGCCCAGTGCATCTGCCTTTTTGTTGTTGTTTTGTGTTTTATTTTGTTTTGTTTTAAGACAGGGCCTCGTCTTATAATTCAGGATGGCCTTGAACTCATGACAGTCTTCCTGCCTCAGCCTCCCAAATTCTGGGATTACAGGCATGTGCTACCATGCCCAGCTTACTTTAAAACTGTTCATGAACTATCAACTGCCTGAGGATTTGGTTTGTTTTTCTGCTCCTACTCCCTAATTTACTATTCTGCTATTCCCAGAATCCTGGCTTCAACTGCTTTTACTGATAATATGTGCCCATGAAGAGCCCCAACTCTGTGTGCTAAACTGAATGAGACCAGAGAATTTGAAATTAGTCTGTATAACTTCTAACCTCCTTTATAACCAGTTACTTATCAAGCTATTCTGTGGGTTTATTTCCTGACCACAGGAAAGCTTCCATCTGGCTGAAAACATGTCTTCCGTGTGTGTCTGGGCTCCCTGTCCTTGAACAGCAAAAAAAGCATCTTCCCTCTGCTATGTTCTTAAATCATGCAGCTCTTGTGTGCCACATGCACAAGCCACTCATACATCAGCACTAATTAACAAGTGTAAATTATTAGCAGCAGCATCCAACAAGCGTGAAACACGGGGGGAGAATTTATTACTTTTCTCCTCATTAAATAATACATACCTAAGGACCAGGACCGCGAAAGAATCTTTTCAGCCTTGGAAAAGAGAACAAGGGTTGAAATAAGAGCTAAATCATTTTCTATTCTTCTATGCCTTGCTCCATCTCCCATAAATATCAGAAGAGAGCTTGCATATTCCGGGGAATGTAGGGCAGCTGCTGTGACGCAGGAGGGAGATTTGGGGCTTTGAGATATAAATTTTTCAAAGAGCTAAAAGTAGCTGGTGAGGACCTGCTTAACACAACTGCCCTCCCCAGCCTCCAACAGCATTTCCACTGCCCAGCTCTGCCACGAAACACACATGTGGTCATTCACCAGGGGTTTCACCTGCCTGGAACAGACTAGGATGAGCTAGAGAGGTGCAAACCATTCCAATACAAGCCCAAGACACTCTCATCAAGTCCCATTTCAGCTTCCACACTGCTCACTGTATCTACACTGGGAAATTTTTGATACTGCAGATATTAAATTAGCAAAGCATGCAGCTCCTCCACGAATGGATGTCCCCCTTAATCTTAAACGATTTGCACAAAAAAAAAATGATGAGGAAGAAAACAAATCAGCATTGTAATTTTAATAAACACTGTCCTTTAAACACTAGAACCTCTAGCCTCTGAAAATTCACATGGAAGGTGTCAGCACTTTCTTTTCTCACAGCACTGCCACAGGAAGGAAGGGAGATTTCCCAGTTTGTGTACCTTAATGCTGTGTTCAGAAAATGGGAAAGACTATCTAACAGAGGAAACAGGAAGTCAAGAGGAGAACTGTACCACACTAGATGCAGGCTGGTCCCTGCCTCCATCATGAGACTCAGACCGTTCACCCCATGTTATTCTAACATACTGCACAGGGAAGGACATGATCCCAAATACATCAGTGTTTAGAGATTTAACACCATACCAGTGAAATTTTACATGCCACAGTCAGTCTGTGTAAGCTTTAATGCTCAAGTGACAATACTGAGGGAGAAATAAAATGGATAAAGACAGATTACAAGGCAATTTAATTACAAGCATCTAGTTCACAGCACTTACAGCTTGTATGTGAGCACCAGGCACCGAAACCCCTACTCCCTCACAGTGCAGCTTTCCAGGTCTGCTGTCTGTGGTCAGTCAAGCTTCCATGCACACACAACAGTCCCTGCTACCCACCCTCCCACAAGTTCCAGCCCCTCTGGAAATGCAGGAATACTATCATGAAAAAAGTACAAGAAAAAAGTTAGGAAAAAGCAGAAACAACTTAGAAGATTAGACCTCCAGGACAACCTACCATAAATTCATTTATGTTGTCTCTTCACTTTTGTCTATAATGTCTGAAATTGCTCATTTCATTTTGACACATTTTTTTTCAGATACCATCAATTAGAGATTTGAGTTAATGATTATCACATGTCTCAAAAAAAAAATTCCTACTAACTCCAGAGGGATAGGCCAGGAAGAAAATAATCAGATTGTTCTCCATACTAACACATCAGAAAGCAACTACCACTGAGCATGGAGAGCCTGTGATCCCAGAATTGGTAGTGCTGAGGCAGAAGGACTGCAAGTGGGAGGTCAGACTGTACTCTATAGTGAGTTTAAAGCCAGCCTGAACTAGAGTGAGATCCTGTCTCAAAAAACACTAAAACAATAACTACAACAATAACAGAGACAACAATCATACTACTTCTACTACAACAATACTACTACTACTACTACAATACTACTACTACTATTACTGCAGGAGAAAAAATGGATGGTTGAGGTTTAACAATTTGGGAGCATTAATGTAGGCCCTTAAGACCTATGGCATCCTAAACACTATTTTTCTAAGTAGTTAAGGGAAGAATAGAAGACACACTGAATTAATTTATAATTAACAGATTTTGTGCACCAGTAACTTGATCTGGGAACACTTGGATACTCCTATAAAAAGCAGGAAATCTTCTGGCTTTGTCCAACTCTGAGTTTATTACTTTTCTTGATGCTGTACCAAAGAGCACAGTGCCACTGAGACTGTGACAACTGTCACAGCGTTGCACATAAGGGACCACAGTAGGGGCCACAAGACCATCTGCCTAGGAAGCTTTACCCCCACCTACTTTCAAAGTCTTTCTACTGATAAGCAAGAGGTACAATGAAAATATTTTTTTCTTGATAATCAGAATTGATCATTTTGTTCCCAGAGTGGCTTCCCAGGATTCACCTCTGGTTTGAAGGAGAAAAGGAGATTTTATATCTCAAAAAGCCACATGCAAATCATCTTCAGGAGACACAAAACATAACTTTCTCACCTAGGGGCCTAGAGCTACTGGGTCAGGTCTCCCCATCTTTCATTTGTCAAATGGACGCTGTGCTACATGCACAAACTGAGCAGACCCCCAGAAAGCTACGAGACCATGGCAACTCACTCACCTCGTCTTTGGTAAGTGCATCAGTGGTGGAGCTGCGTAGAAGACAGCAACAGCGGTAACTGAATAAATACAGAGCTCCCAAATTTACCAGGGACACACATCACCCTTATCCCATAGCTTGACCAACTCACTTGATTACAGAGGCTGGGAAAAGTGGGAAGGAGGGAGAAAAATCCCGATCTCTTTCTGTTCAAGTTTGCCTAAATTATTCCCATCCTAGTACAAGGAAGAAAGCTATTCTTCCTCCTCCTTCCTTATCCCAGGCCTGCTGCTTCTAGAAAGCAACTGTTCCCTTTGGAATTTGAGAATGCACTGTGGGAACTAGGGAGGAAGTAGGGGGATGGAAAGGCTCTCAGTGGAAGGCAACAGAGTCGGGAGGAACCCAAACATCCAACCTAGAGACCCGCAGGCCAGATCCAAAGCTTTTTAATCCAGCTGAAGCTGGGATCTGGAGTGGGCAGCTCTTGACCGGCCAAGCAGCCCAGAAGACACAGATGTCTATAATTACAAAAAGACTTCTCAGAAAGCCAGGAACAGGGTGGGAAACAGGCCAGGCTAAGATGGGCCTGCTCCGCCCCGGGCAGAAAGACTCCAGAGTCTGACAGAGATCAGCAAGAACTTCAGTTGTCTCTCTGCCTTAAGGAAATCATTCCCCATAATCATCCCACTCTCTTCCACCAAGCAGTTTGGCCTGATTTACCACAAATCTCTGTAATAAAAACAAACAAAGGAGGTGATCAACGAGCCCAAGGTTGTCAAATCTTAGAGTATCTAGGATCACTTGGAGTTTGTTTAAAAACCGAGCATTCCAAATCCTACCTCAAGAGATTCTGAATCAGGCAGATCTGGGCCACACAATGACAAACACTGAATGGTGTCAGAGTAATAAAATGAGCACTTTGCTAGCTATCATCACACACCTAGAGTCATTCAGCCAGAGAAAAACACACCTCAGGTCCCCAGCAATGCCCAGAGTAGCATGGGCACAGGATGCCTTCAGAATGGGCCCTGCTTCCAGTTCTTCCATGTCATCTAAAGATGTGGCACCCTGACCCAGATTACTCTAATAAGAAGGCTACCATGGAGTTTGTCTGGTCACACACACCACAGCTTCCAGCACTTAGGAAAACAGTATTTATTAAAATCTTGCATTTTTAAAAACTATACGACCATCTCATGAGCAGTTGCATGCTGACACTTCTGCTCACATAGATCTTTCTCCGGGAACCACCTTCATTTTTCTATAAGGACAACTCTGGGGACCAGAGCAAGAACTAAAGTCAGCTTGCGGAATGCTCATTACCAGAGATAAAAGTCTGTCATTTCCTTGGCAAGAAGCCATCTCCTCCCACCCAAAGCAACCCATCTCCATGGCAGTTTCCTTGGAGCCAAGATGCTGCTCACTGAAGGCAGGGAAAATTAAAAGTTCTCTAAATGTCCACAAAGAAACCAAGTCTTCCAACAGAGAGAAGTGGCAGCCTGAAAGCAGAGTCTATTAAATTGTTTTAGCTCTGAAAGTAAGGAACAATTGTCTGCATGGCATGAATAATACTCAAAGTCCAGAAGTACACTACGGTCCTAAATTGAGGCTCAGATGGATGAGCAGAGAAACTCTGGACACTCCCAAGTCCGGCCCCAGGGCTCAGCCGCCCTAGGACAGGGCCTCTTATTCTCTATAGCTCACTTTACATGTGAGGGGACTGTCCGCTCCCATCCTTCTCACATGGCTGACAAATCACGCGAGAGCTTTGCATAAAACGTTAATCAATAAACAAATATTTTATTACCACCACTGTTATTCCTTTGAGACTTTAAAAATCAGAAGAGCAAGTGGTGCTCTGCCATTAATCTTTATTAATTAATCTCTACTTATTAATCTTTAAGGTGCTCCCCTAAATAAGTCTATTGACGCCAAAGAAACTGATGAGACTTTAGTAGTCAAGGATAAGACAGGAAGTACTTTTGCACTGGAAGAATTTAAACAGCAAATACTATTTCCTTTTATCATACGTCTGCAACAAAGAACAGAAATCGCCATGAGGAAGCAGAGTTAATCACTGGACTTTCTCCAGAGAACAATCACAGGAGGAAACAACTGGTCAGCCGACTCGCACGATAGAGAATGTGGGTCTCAAAAACAAGAAAGAAAAAAGGAACCCAGAAACTTAGCATTGTGGCAAGAGACTGAACAGAAAGCCAGCCTGCGCCCTTCCATCTACTGGTATCTTTATACTGTGAATTCCCTCACATCCTCCTCTAACCCAGCCTTCGTTTACCCAACCACCCCACGCAGCTAAAGAGCTTCATGTCCTCCACAAAACACTGAGCCATGTCAGAACCGCCCTCCTGCTGCCTGTGCACCTCTGTCCCCACCTGCTGCATTGTTTGCACCCCAAAAGCCAACTGATTTCCCCAACATGCTTATGTCAGCTCTGCATGTTATTACAATTACAGAAGTTAACTATATAGTGTAATTAACACTACCACTTAACTGCATGATTTAGTACTAGACAAACCACGGGGAGTCTGAAAATTAAAAGAAAGGAATAATTACAACTCAGAAGCCAAGTTAGATGCATGACAAAGATATGGTTAAGCCAAATAAACAAAAGTATTTCTGCCACATATACGAAAACATTCCTGCCAAATTAAGAAAGGCCAAGGGTTGAAGGAAATCTTCAAATCCTAGGAGGATTCTTATCTCCAATGGCTTTGCGAGTGTCTTTTAAGTACTTCCATCTTTCTGTAATGAAGAAACAGGATTGAGACTTTCGGAGGAAGCATAGGTGTGGCTGATGGTGGAAAATACTAACGAATCAGCAGGCAAAAGCTCACAGCAGAGCTCAGTCCTTTGTCAGAAGGCTGGTAAGTGTGCATACGAAATAACACACAACTTTCTACCTTCATTCCAAAACTCTAAGTATCAGAAACAAAGGGGGGAACTATATCTGTGGGTCAGTTAAGCCAGACCATCAACTTGATTGCTTTGGAGTTACCTAGGGGAGGAGTACAGCACACTTCCGGTGTGTGTGGTGGGCCATGGAGTGAGGCTTGAAGTCTGTCTGGACCTTCACCCCTTCCTCTTTGGCACTGTTCTCCTGCTCTGCTCACTGGCTGCCATGCACTGACCAGATCTGCTCCACCATGACCATGGACTGAATCCTCTTCAAACCTTAACCAAATTAAACTTCATCTTCTTTACGCTGCAGGCATGGGGTACTGTGTCCAGCAACACATATTGGAAAAGTGACCAATATAATCTGTTAAAACCTGAACCTTTTCAGAAAACCATTCAACATCTCCAACATGCAAGAACTGCCCAAAAAATAACAGTGAGAAAAAAAATTGAGATATTTTTGCCTCTATTTTTATAAACATAAAAATAACAGACTAAATTGAAAAGGAAGATCAAGCAAGAGAAAGGTGCAAATTAAAGGGAAGCTGGTGAACTGAAAAGAACAGCGGAAATGTATAGAGCCAGAATCACCATAGAGATGGAGAAAGGCAGATCTAGCACTCTGAAAAAGACAGAACTAGGGCACGAAAACCAGCGGCAGCAGGAGGCGACTGCAGTTAAAACTTGTGTTTGGAAAAAGTACCTGCTGACCCGGGAAACTTCATCACAGGGTTTTTAGACAGTTTGTGGTTTACTCTTGTCTTGAGGAAGAAATAATACATGCACACAGCACAATATCCAAGGACAGGTGGGCGAATACTTAACAACAGTCCTCCCCTCCAGTACATTTTCTTCTAGCAACCCTTTTGTCTGCCCAGAAGCAACCACCATTACTGGGTTCTTCCATTCTCGAGGGATAAGCCATTCATACAGTGAGTTTGGAAATAACATAATCCTCAGCAGAAATTTTAGGATACAAATAGATGAGAGGAGAGGAGAGGAGGAGGCAGAGACCCACATAGAAAACATTAGATCAAAATTCAAAGTTACCATACACACACAGAGAGAAAATTGGTGACAGAAAGTTTGCCAAATATTAGCTTTGTATCACTGAGAGGTGGGATCTCAGTGATTTTATTTTCCTTTTGTGCCTTTCCATATTTTTCCAAATGCTGCATCGCTATCAAATATTGCTATAATCAGAAAACATTTTAGACATCAACACTGAAATTAAATACAAATTCACAAACGAAGACCGTCACCTATTTATATACATATAACTCCCTGGAATTTTACATGTATCACAGAACACTCAGGATACATCCTGCACACCTATTCAGAAAAGGATAAATCTGGCAGCATTACAATGCATTTTAATAAGTTAAATATTCAATACAAAATGCCTTGCACAGATGCAAACTGCTAACACTGTCACTGGCAAGGATTTTAGAAGTGTAATGCCAACGCTGCTCTCTTCTTCAGCATCTGCTGAGCCTGCCCGCTGTCCCAGGAGACCTGAGGACAGCCTGCTGCTCTTGGGGTGGAGCAATCAGGTGACAAGACAGCTAAGGGTCCTAGGCACCTCTAGCCGTCCACTCACACCAAGGACCCTGCCAGGCAAAGCAGGTAGGGCAGGAGGAAGGCAAAGTGACCACTTCAGCAGCCCTCAACACAGGCACCATGAGGATGTAGAAAGTGACCAGCTTTCCTCGGATAGGAAGTGTGGCCTCGCCCCTGCCCCAAGCCCCACACTGGACTTCAGCCCAGTCCCCAGCAGGACCATGGCCCAACTCATAGGGGTCTCCCCCATGCTCCTACCCCAGAGGGACATGCTGCCAGCTCAGGCCGGCCAGAGGGCCTGGTGCGGTGGCATCTGTCCTTGAGCTAAGACACGTGAGTCCTTCAGTGGGAAAGGAAAGGGAAGGGAAGGAGGGGAGAATCAGCCGGGCCTCCCCACCGCTCACACCCCAGCTCCCCCTCCAGCGCTGCCTGCCCCTCTGGAAAGTCTCAGCCCACAGCTGCCAAATTACCCCACGGTTCCCCAGGGGCTGACTGTGAGATACAAATTTCACAGTTGGACCTGAACGGCATAATGTCAGACTAGGAAAGATAACTACACTACCATTCAAAGACCCAGTGGAATCAGAGATCCCTGCCAGGACTGATACGGAACACAAAGCTGGCTGGGTGGCTGTCTCATCTGTGTGGTTGTCCACATCTTCCCACTGCCGTGCTCTTTATAAAAACTGGCACGTGACTCGATGTGGCATCCATGTGGGCATTCAAAAGCAAAGAACCAAGAGGAACAGCCAGGTGCCTCATAGCCCACTTTGCCCAGGTTTAGACTTTACGTCTCAGCTTGGGAGCTGTTGCAAGCGCTGAGTCACCACATTCAGAACAAGTGGACTCTTCCCTTTGGGACAAATGCCCAGTCATGTAACTCATAAGAACTACAAGTATACAGATGTGTAGGTACACACACACACACACACACACACACACACACACACACCAGTGTATTAACTCACAGGGAAAACAGCTTCCTGTAGGCGCATCCCATGGAAATCAAACAAAAGCAGCACGTGCAGGGGGAACCCAGTCATCTTGGCCCGTTTGAAGCCACTGCCTATTATTCTGATTACAGTTTTCCTTCTGGGAGCTACTCCTCCATCCACCATGAGGTGTAGCTGGGATGGGTGGGTGGGCACATGTTGCAGGACCAGCCAGTCCCAGCGCTGAAATTCCCTAAGTGAAGGGGACCGAGGAGGAGCAGTTACTGGAAATGAAACCCAACAGGTGAGCAGAAAGAGGAGACAAACAGGCATCACCCAACGGCATCTTTAACATCAGAGTCAAGCATACCTGAGACCAGGGAGCCCTGGGAACTTGCACGTGTGAGAAACAGCAAGCTCCGCCTTTTGCTACAGCCACGTTTCTATCTCCTGCAAACAAAAAGTAGTCCTGAAGAACACAGCAAAATCTTGCTAGGGAAAATGCAACTCTACCAAGACAAACTTAGGGCCTGCTCTGAATGCATAAGCCGGGTTAGTCTGCAGTAGCTTAGGGCGTTGTCACTGCCCAAGATGCCACACTCAGCCTTAGGCACCCTGCTGTGCTGACACCCGTGCAACCCCTGCTTGACTCACTCTGCCCTGAACCAGCAACCAGACTGTCCCCACCCTTCTCAGCTCCACAACACCCTGGAGCATGCTGGATTTCTCCAGTTCCCAAGTTCTTAGGGGACGACACAGCCCTGGATTCCAAGTACTCGGAGTCACTAAAAACCACTTAATAGATCACTGAATGTATAACACCCACAAGAACTCATAAATCCACCAAATTAAGTGCAATGAACTCCTCCCAGAATATTCTAGCATCATAAGATGACTATAAGTATTCCATAGTTTCCAGGTATCAGGATAATTAATTTGTTACTTCAATGAAGAGGAACACATTGATCTCAATACCACAATTAGGGTGGCTTCTGTAAAACCCAGCTTTCTCAGGTACAAGGAACTGCTCATACCCACTGCTAGAAGAAATTCATAGGACCAGACAGAAATGCATGTGTTTTTGCCATTTTACCTCCTATTATAGCTACTGATTATGCAAGTAAAGGCCATAGTATATTTCTTCTTCCTTTTAAAGACAAATCCTGTCTGTAGTTAGATTTCTTTGGAGGGTCAGTTTTTTGAGAGAGAGTCTCACTCTGCAGTTCAGGCTGGCTTTGAACTCACTTATGGGGCCTAGGCCAGCCTCTAATTCACAGTGATCCTCCTGCCTCAGCCTTCCGAATTACAGGTGTGCACCATCACGCCCAGTTGTATGGTTAGATTTTTTAGGGCCTCCCTCAGTGCCACTCCCTAGCTTGTTGTCCTAATTAGCCCAGGCTACTGAGAGAAGCAAGCTTTATTTTCCCCCAGCTGTTATGATCGCTTATTTGCTTCTCTCCCCAGTAGACTGAACTGATGACCAGTCTGGAACAGTATCTTCCAGACACTGTGAACACTAATGGAGTGCATTTGATTAACTACGCTGTCAGATTTTACTGGAATATTTGACTTGCAGCTTTTATGCTGCCATTTGATTTTAAGCAATAGAAAAGCACTGGAGAAGGGTATCTGTCTTCCCATCAGGAACTAAGAGTCCAGAAACAGTTTCTGTGCGCCATTTGCAGTGCTTGCAAAGTGCAGCGATCTGGATGGGCCCTGAGCATCGTGTGGGCCAGTGGGCTTCTTGTGTGGGACGAAGTGAAATAAACCGTAGCCAAGTAGCCCATAAGACCCTTTCTCCAGAGCTACCAGGGCAGACTGAAGACGGCAGCACCGGGAGGCTCTGAGCTGTTTGCAGAGGCCAGAGCACACACAGCTGCACTGTGGGCTGAAAATCACCACCCGGTCCAGTGAGGAGGAGGCCATGGACAGGTGTAACCTGGAGCAGAGGTGGCTGGAGGAAAAAGCAAGCCACCACTGAGGCACAGGGCTGGAGCGCGCACCGTGTACGCAAGGACAGTCCTCAGGGGACAAAATCCACTGACACCAGCATCAGCACCCACCCAGGGCTGGGCGCTGGGAACAGCCAGCCCAAGGGAAACCTGCATGGAGGTGGTGAGGGAGCAAAAACCCAAGTACTGGGACAGGGAAACACAGAAGAGACAGCTGGACCCTGGGAACGGGTTAGAGAGAGGCTCAAGCCCCAGAACACAGCAAATTGGAGATGACCCTGCCTTGGGTCAGCATCCCCCCAGGCCTGGGCACAGTGGGCACCCAGTCCCGAGGGACGCAGAGGGACTGGCAGCCTGGGGTTGTGGGCACAGAGGCAGAGCCAGCAGCAGCAGAGGTAGGTGCCTAGGCCCTGCAACATGCATCCTAACCAACAGGGTGGGATCACCGTAGGACTGTTCTCTTCTGTCTTTTTGCTTCTGTAACAGTATTTTGGTCCCCCGTCTTCTTAGGACTGGTCTTCTATGTGTGGACATAACTGTGAATCACTTTTCTCCTCTTGCTTCTGCAACAGTCTGTGCCACAGTGTCATGTGTCCCCACATCAGGGGCTGCTTCACAGAAGTTACCTGTGTGAGTGCTGGTTCAACAGCTGGGGCCCATCGCCCCACCTCATCCCCCACTTGTATTCTCTTCCTTCCTCTCCTTAGGGCACTTCCCCCACACACCAGCTTGTCTCTTAGCTCCTCTCTCTCTTCTTCTTCTTCCTCTCTCTCTCTCTCTCTCTCTCTCTCTCTCTCTCTGCCGCTGTGTCCATTTTCTTCATATCTTTTTTCTCTCTTTTATACATTGTCTTGGTTACTCTTTTCCCATTGCTGAGACAAAATACCAACACCTCAAAATTGAAGAAAGAGATGTTTATTGAGCTCACAGTGTGTGGAGGTTTCAGTCGGTAATCAGCTGGCTCCAAGGCGGGGTGGCCTGGCTGAGGGGCAACAGTTCAAGGCAACTGTGGATGACAGTAAAAGCAACAAGAGCAAAAACGGGGTTGGGCGTGAGCCTCTTTCCCCTCTATGTTGCATGCAGGCTGCCCACTAGGGCAGGTGTATGTAGCACTCACACCACATCCCTGCCCTCCTCTTGCACAGGATAAGGATGTTTACACAGTGAGGACCCTGGGCCCCTGCTGAGTCATTCGGTTAAACTTCTAAACTTCTTAAACTGCCACAATGAACAGTATCCTAAAGGTAAGGGCATGTTCTCCACTCCCTAGGATGTAGAGCTGCTGAGTTACTCCTTAAGCTTCCAGAGTTCTCAACTTGACACAATGTATCAACCATAATATACACTATCAGGATTAATCTAAATACTAAAAGTTCAATTTTTCTACTCATTGTATTTTATTACTCTCCCATCTTTTCTTGAGGAAGGGAAATAGAGATCTCTTAAAACAAGTTCATAATTATATAGTATTATATCTAGTTAGATTCTCAATTATTGATGTTACTACTAGTTACTACTCTCAAAACAGTGTTAGAGGCTGGACCTAGCATGCATACCAGACCAGGGGGAAACTCTCACACAGAGATGTACCCACAACTCTGGGCACATTGTAAAGAGAAAGTCACTCACCAAAAAGATCAACACAACAACAGAGACAGTCTTCCCATCTGGTCTGCAAACCTCAACACATGATCACAACCATAATGAGAAATCAAAGCAACAAGCTGCCTCCAAAAACTCTTTACACTGATACTGAAGTGGATGAAATTCCAGACAAAGATTTCACAACATTAATACTTAAAATGACTGAGACCAAAGAAGAGACAAATAAGCACCTGAATCAAAAGAAAAAATACGCGGACCTGAATACAAGGTGGACATACGGGAACATGCAGTCAGTAAGAATGAAAATAGAAACAAGAAACAGTGAAGACATTACCCAAGAGCTCCCAGACAACAACGCCAAAAGAGCAAACCTAAGAATCATCAGCTTCGTGGATGGTGCTGAAATGAGGCAAATAAGGTAACAAATTCATTCACTGAAATTATTCAGAAAATGTCCCAAATTTAGGGAATGAGATGGATACCCAAGAAAAGGAGGCACGACCAGAAAAGACACATCACAGGCAAAATGCTAGAAACTCAGAACAAAGAAGGACTATTCAAAGCTATTAGAGGGAAACAGAAACCCCATCAGAATAACAGCAGGTTTCTCAACACAAAGCTCAAAGGCCAGGAGGACTTGGAAGGAAGTTTTTCAACTCCTGGAAGACAATAGTTGTGAGCCTAGACTACTGTACCCTGCAAGGCTATCCTTCCAGGAAATAAAGGCCTTCCATGATAAAGAGAAATTAAAGAAATTCACAACCACCATGCCAACACTGCAGAAAATACTTACAGAAATTTTAAAAAGAGACAATGACAACAATCACCACCACCGGCCATGGGAAGGAATAAATCACTGGAAGAGTCATTAAACAAATAAGAAACAGAAATGACTCAAACACTGGAAAAACAACAAGATGACAGAAATTAATGTATACCATTCAAAAATAGCATTTTACGCAAACTGTCTTAACTCTCCAATTAAAAGTCACAGGTTGGCACATTGGATTAAAAAACAAAACCCATCTACGCATTGCTAGCAGGACACACGTCAGCTGCAGGAACACACACAGACTGAAAGTGAAAGAATGGAAACCCATACTCCAAGAAGCTAGAGCCTAAAAAAAGCAGGAGTAGCTATACTTATATCTAAAAAAGGAGTCTTCAAACCAAAGCTGGTGAGAACAAAAAAGATCACTACATTGTTAAAAATATCAATTCACCAAGCAGTGATAACAACTGTAAACATATACACCAAATATTGGTGCACCCAATTTCATAAAACAAGCATGACTTGATGTGAAACAACAGGGCAGATCCTAATACTATCATAGTAGAGGACTTCAAGACCTACCTCTCACCAACAGGTCAACCTTGACCAAAAAATCAACATCAGAGGTAAAATAAACTATTAATCAAATGGACTTGACAGGTATCTACAGAGCATTTCACCCAGCAACAGCAGAACAGATTCTTTACAACAGGCCATTCAACTTTCCCCAAAATAGAACCTATGCCAGTCCCAATACATATGAAAGAAATGACCTCATCCATCTTATCGTAATGGAATGAACCATGAAAGCAGCAACAACCCCCCAAAAAGCAGAGAAACTACACAAACTCATTGAGACTGAATAGTAACCTCTTTGAACAATCAATGGGTCACAGATTCTAGCTGTCCAGTGCCAACTGCAAGTTTAACTGAATCCTGTCTCTATAAAAAAAAGTCATGTTTGCCTCGATCAAATCATTTAAGCAAAGCAAGGAACATGTAAAAGACCAGAGGCAGATATTCTAGCAACGTTATAAAACAAGCTGTAGGCACATTTTTGTGCCCTCTTACAAGAAATATTTACTTTAATGGCAGAGGTGAGGGCATTTGTGGGAGACCAATAGTCCTTACCTACCTCTATATACTGCAGTGCATTGGTTGGAGGGGCAGACTCAGCTGCCACATACAGAAACCAAAAGGTCAAAGGACTTGAGCAAGAATATTTATGTTTTATATTTAGTGGCCCAGAGATAATCAACGCAGGCTGGAAGGGCTTCCACTTCTAGTTCCAAAGGGCTGTCAAGTGCACCATGTCCCAGCCTGCAGAAGAGAAAAGGAATGTTCACCCCTCCCCACTGTCTAGAATTTATCACACGTGCCTAGCAGCAGAGGCAGCAGGAAATCTCTCCACCCAGCAGGGAGGTTGGACAGAGCGGAACTGCACTGTAAGGGGGCATCTGAAGATGTTTCCCGTGCCATTCCCAACCCCTGAGGAAACCTGAATGAGACCATCACAGCATGGGTGATTTTAATTGAGAAGACAACTCATTCCTTAAATAACTCCAGTAAAAAATGTTCTATGAAGTCTCACACAGAACAGATTTACAAAAAAAGGAAAGCAAGCTTGACTCTGAAAGATAATTAGATAACTATATCAAACAAGAGCTGGACAACCCGAGAACAGGCCACAACCCTGCCCCCAACCCTCCTCAATCACATGGGAAAAGCAGCCTGTCCGGGCCAGTCTAAAAACCCCCGAAACAGGTCATCAGAAGTAGCAAGGAAACTGGTGGGACAAAGTAAAATCTTTAGTCATCTTCCAAACTGTGTGACTCTGTTAGGACCCAGAGGCCTGTAACTGAGATGGAGTTCCATGGTCAGGGGTCCTCCAGGGCTGGGAAGGAAGGACCTGGTCCAGGGCTGTCAGCTCAGCATCTGCAGGGCCACCACGCCACGTGTCCCTTCACCACCATCCCCGTGTGTCTCTCCAGCCGCTCTACTCCTCTTAACAAGAACACGTTTGACAGGTTTTTCTTGGTCTGGTAGAGAAGCAAAGACAGGAAAAAAGAAAAAGGCCTTTACTGCAGGCACAAAACTTCAGCGGAAGAGTACAATTCCCCCTGCGGCAGGCAAAGCAGCAGCCTGCTTTTATGTGGTTTGATGGGGGTGGAGCTTGAAGGGGCGGGCTGAATGACGTACTGACAGCTGATTGGGGAAATGTTGGCGCACGCGCGAGAGAAGCAGGAAGTTGAACTCCACTCGGGTGTGGAAGCGGAAGTCAGGATTGAAAGGAGGCGCTGTCCAGCGCCACGTTGGGCAGGCGCCACGCTGGCTTTCATGCGGGTGGAACCTGTCAATCCTTACACTGGTTTAGCACCCACTCTCGTGGCCCGGCCTGAACTTGATTACCTCAGTAAAGTCCCTAACTCCAAATAAGACCAGCTCTGAGGTCCAGGGTTAGGACTTCCCCATGTTGGTTTTAGTGGAGCCCTGAAACTGTCAGCCCACAGCTGTGACCGTGTCCTTCCATAGCATCCGAGCGGGAATGTAACCCACAGAGGAAATGCTCGGGGTGCATAGCATCAGGGTGACAAGCAGCTCTGAAGAAAGGCGCCCAGGAACTGCCACGCCCGGGGTCCCTGTGTCCCCTTCCAACCCCAGGTCTGCCTCCTCCAGGAGATGCTGCCTCCTCACCCACCAGGAAACGACCTCCTCCTTCCCCTCAGAGCTTTACCACTTCCAAACACATCCCAAACGGTACACTTTGCTTTGGCCTATTTTTGAACTGAATATGCGCTGAATTATACTGGAACATAAGTTTCTTCCCATCAAGATGTGTACAATGCATTCCTGCATGGACTTAGATCCATGCACCTAAATGGTCCTAGGGATTATTCCATCAACCTAAATCCAATCTAGCCAGTCAGAACTATACTTTCTCTGATATTTTTCACTCCTACTCTTTCTTCACATCCCCACATCCTTCAATATCTACATCAAAGTCAGATCTCTTGAAACCACTCTGACAAAAACTTACAGTTTTTAATCTCCCAAAAAAACATGTTTTATATAGTTTCTTTCTATGCAGACAGATTATAATATACACGACTTTCTTCAGCACTGCCTCCACAGACATTTTCCCAGAAAAACAAAAAGAAATGATGCAGTAAAGTACATTTTCCAAATCAACATGAAGAGATGCTGAGCTGAACTGGCCCCCAGGCCATTTCTACCAAGGTGTGGGGGCTGCAGTGTGTGGAGGAACGGGCATCCCTGGGGTCTGGCTAACAAGCTTCACTAAGGAGCATGGCCACTTAAAGACAACAGTGTCACCTGCTGAGCTACACTGACCTTGGACACTCACCCAGTCCTCTTTGGATCTTCTGCAATCACAGACATTCATTCCCTGTCAACTCAGCTTGAGACCTGTCTGATTCTCCAGCTTTGCCTACCTGTCTTTGTGGACTGTACTTTGGTCTGCAATCCCAGCAGGAATGGACACTACTTTGGGTAACTCATCCACAGGTCATTCCACCACCATGCCAAGGTGGACCAACTGAACTTCCATCTTCCTATGGGCACTCTAAGCATAGCTCACAGTTCCTCCACACAGTCTTTATGCCCACTCCTGATGATCAGTTTGTTTTCTGATCCCAGCTTAAAGCCAAATCCAGACAGTGATGTGACCTGCACAAAATGAATGGCAGTTCGAAAGTTCTTTTCTCTGTCATTCCAGATCTGTCTCTATGAAGAAAAAAGGAACTAGGTCAAAAAGAAATCAAGATGTCACCACAGACATGAAGTTTTCACTGGAAGTTCTTTAATAAGAAATCAGCTTCTTTCAAGAGTACTGTTAATATTCACACTATAAACCTTAACATGAAAGCCATCCTTATTTCTGATGCTCAGAGAAACAACTGTTAACATTTTGACAGGTATTCTTTTAGACTTTTCTTTTTTGTTCATAAATAAGCAAGTAAATGGGTATCGAAGCAAAGACAAAACTGAAATCATGATAGAAATACTATTCTGTGACTACATTTATTATATTCAAAATACACTGCAGAAGATTGGGTACATAGCTCAGTGACAATATATGATTAGCATGCAAAAAGCCCTGGGTTTGATCCCCAGAACCACAAATGTATGTTGCAGAGACATCTTGTGATGATAAATTTTTCTTTACAAACTAATTTTTAACAGCAAAATAGAATTCCATTGTTAGAATATACAGTAAGTTATCTGACATCTATTTTAAAAATCTCTTTGGGGAAAGTGTGTACTTGACCCATGAGAACCACCAATACTTATCTTCTGCCCTGACAATCTGTTATACCTTAAGACCAAACACAGCCAACTAAGCAAATGCTTAGCTACAAGCAAGATTAATGACTAACAATGCGGCGCCCTTTTCTGTCCATGCCGCGTCCTAGTCCATCCACGCCTTGTGACAATTGCTTTTCCAGGAAAAGGACACCGCATGTGGGAATTGGGCATGGGGATCTTGAAATGTTTTGTACTGATAATTGTAATTTGTGTAGTTCACATGTGTATGTTTTTATGTAATGCTCAATATGAAGTCGAGGGTGGAGACTCCAGGGGGGTTGACGGAGGCCCTCTAGATAACCCCTTTGTGAGGACTGGTTGTGAAATTTTACCTTCTGTGAGTAGTATAAGAGAGTTTATACAGAGGCTTTAAATGGGAAAGCTCATGGAGGAGGATTTGCGGGGTTCCTGTGAGACAACTGCCCTGAGACACTGGACAGGCAGCCAAAGACGGGCAACTAGGACACATATGTTACACCACCGGCCGCCTAAGACAGGCACAGGACCTACTGCTGTCCTGCAGGCCCATGATGGGTAAGGCCTGGTTGGGTTCATATGAAGAGTCCTTGACCCAAGACAGGCACTGTCCTACAGGCAGCCAAAGATGGGCAACTAGGACACATATGTTACGCCACCAGCCACCTAAGACAGGCACAGGACCAATTGCTGTCCTGCAGGCCCATGACGGGTAAGGCCTGGTTGGGTTCATATGAAGAGTCCTTGACCTAAGACAGG